>CM069134.1:93859893-94032393 GCA_035221665.1 Okamejei kenojei
GTTGGTTTGTTCTGGTAACAGGAGAAAGTCATCTGTTACATTTGGATCCGTATCATCAATATCTAGTTAATCTTGTCAGGTTCTGACCAGACCGGTTCATAAGGGTTGGACTATCAAGTTAGGACCATGGTTGTGGATTACTGCGGCTATGGAGCAGATAGACATAAAAAACATAAATGTGAGTCTCTATATTACAAATTGGGAGATGTTTTGCTTGCAGTTCAGATCTATCTGATAATACTGCATGTATTCGGATGTATTGGAGTTCCTTGCTATCCATGCATTTTGATGAACACTTGAGCTATCTGAGCATTAATAGTGCTCGGAGTGCTACGTTCCTTCCTGTATTGTAGGGGCAGTTTTCAGAGAAACAATCTAGTGCGGTCTCATCCGTAGTGTCCCGATTCGTGAGAGCCGTATCTTTAACAAAAACCTCCTAAGCCTTAGATATCTACAGGAATAGTTATATAACTTATAGTTTGTACACACCTCAACTGCTTCGGCAATGGGCTCCATAATCAAACGTTCTACTGTCTTTTTCGGTTAAGTTACACACTTTAATATGGCTTATGCTACTCATGGCGGATCACAGTATCAAGCGCATCGGGTTCAAACATTGACAAAAGCTAAGGCTGGAATAGCATGTATCTTCTGTAGATAACATGACGTTTTATGTATTATGATTTAATTCTAACATAGCAGGCCAGGTATGGCGGAACAAATGTAAGCTTTAAAAACACCTACCCCGTTGACCCAAAGGCTACTGCCCTGTACTCTTTAGTTACGCTCACCTGGTCAACTAGATTCGAAGGCTACAGGTTATCTAATCGCAGTGTCCCGGGCTCTTAGACAGCAATGCTCATCGACTGCACAAAAACACCTCATACAAAAGTTGTCCATTGCAAATATTTCTAGATGGTTGAAAATGTTTTGGATTGTGCTGGAGTAGACACTCATGTTGTTTACTCTCACTCACCAGGGCACGGCCAATCAACATCCGCAGCGATGGGCAGGGACGTGCTCTCTAGATCAAAATCCTCGGGACGCAGGTTGGTTCTAGGCGGACCTTCTTCCAGTTTTATGTACAAATCCTGTCTGTGGCTCTGTGCAAAAAGGTTTTGGGCATGCTGTTTTGGGTTCACATTTGAGTTTATTTTCTAAACATTCACATTTGTAAATTTCCCCTGGACTAGAGGGGTTATTATGTTTTTGTTTATATTAACAAATGTTTATTGAATCATTTGAGCGATGTTATCCATCATTCTTTTGTTCACTCCTGTGTCAACTGATAGCAGTGTGTCGTATGGAATGGATCTATGGCATGAATCACAGAGCTTTGAAGATATCTTCACGTAGTCATCAAGTGACTCCGAAGTAAAATGTAAGATTAAATAGAGCTTACAGTTTGAAGTGTGATCTTTATTTTATGGGGATAAAGGGATTAATAGAGAAAACATAGAAAATTCGGGTGCAGGATGTGTGTCCATTCAGGCTCTCGAGCCTGCACCACGTTCAATATGAGTTCGCATGGCTGATTCATCCAACTTTCAGTGTCCTGTAGTGGTCTTTCTCCATACCCCTTATCCCCTTTAGCCACAAGGGCCACATTAACTCCTCTTAAATATAGGCAATGAATGCCTCAATCCCCACCCCCCCTCCCTCCCCCCCCCCCCCCCGCCGCCCCCCCCCCCCCCCACCCCCCCCCCCCCTCCCCCCCTCACCATCTTTCTCTGGCAGAGAATTGTCTCAGATCACCTTCTCTGTGTGAAGTGTGAGATGAGGGATTTAAATTAAGAAATAACATGCCCTTCCACTCCTGACCCTCATAATCCACAAAGATCATTGGTGTTCTAGTCTCTGAGTCTTACATTTCACGATATAGTTACTGGTGTTTAACACCGCCTGTTTGAAGTAGGACGCGCATGGCGTGGCGGGGCTTCTTCATGCGTAGATCCACCTCATCGTAACAATTCAAAAATAAAGATCAGAAATGCAGAAATGATAAGTTCTCATTTAATCTTTACGATCATACGATCAACAGTATTTATCACATTGGTGTTGTTGCAAACACACAGTTCATTTTCATTTTCTTCATATTGAAAAGTAGTTTATTTTTTTAAGTTTCTAACTTGAGAAATGTATTAAATGTAAAGTAATAATATATAGGCAATGATGGTAATAGATTCAAACATTCCTAACATTCAAAATTTAAAACAATGGCTTTGCTGAAATATGATGATTTAAATAATTATTTGTGGTATTCATCTTTAAAATTATGATTTTACTAAGGATTTGCTTTAATAATGATGTGTAGAGGTCTTTTACTTATTTATAGACAGCACCATTCAGATGTGTAATGTGGAATCACTGGTGACACCAGGTAATAGCAATGCCTTGGACAAAGACATCATTTATTTATTTGACCTCTGGATCCACATAGGAATTAGTGGGCAAAATTAGTGCTGAATGGTTTATTTGAGAAATTGGTTGGTTAGCAGGTAAACCAGAAAGAGGTAGTGGATAGTGAGGGCCCCTTTCTAATGGCAGGCACGTGACTAGTGTGGGTACTGCAAGGCTCGGTGTTGGGGGACTTGCAGCTCTATGTTCACATTAAGCAATGATTTTCGTAGAAAGGATTAAAGTTAAGATCATTAGCAATTTGCAGATGACTCAAGGCTGGGTGGCTATGTCTAGTGTGAAACTGTGAGGAGGATGGCTCTTATGAGAATGCAGGTGATAATTGGACAGGTTGGTGATGGGTCAGATTGCAGTTTAATGTGGATTAAATGTGAGGTTAATCCGTAATTTGGTATTTTAAAAATAGGAAGGCAGATACTATCTGAATTGGTTGTCAAGTTGGGTGAATATGGGTATGTGCACTGGAATCTCGTTGTACACGCACTTGAAGTAGCATGACAGGTACAGCAGGCAGTGACGTGAAGGAATGGCATGTTGGCCTTTGTTATACCAAGAGGAGTAGAGTACAGGAAGCAAAGAGGTCCTTCTGCAGTTATACAGGGCCTCGTGAGAACACGCCTGGCGCATTGTGTGCAGTTTTGGTCCCTATTGAGGAGAGTAATTCGTGCTATTGAGGGTCGATTTCTTTTCAGTGCAGCGTAGGTTTACAAGGTTAGATTCCGCGGATGGGCGGGACTGTCATATTATACTGAGGAGATTGGAGCGGCTGGGCTTGTATACTTCTGGAGTTTAGAAGGATGAGAGGGAATCTATTGAAACATATAATTATTAAGGTGTTTGGACACGCTAGAGGCAAGAATACCTGTCCACGGTGTTGTGGGGGGAATCCAGAATAGGGGCCCACAGTTTAGAATAAGGCGAACGCATTGTAGACGGAGATGAGGAAACACTTTTTCCACATCAGAGTCTGTGGAATAATTCTCTGCCTAGACGGCGGTGAGCTGGCCGGTTCTCTGGAGACGTGTTTCAGCAGAAGAGCGTCGAAAGCTCTTCAAGATGTGCGGAGTCAGGGGATATGGGGTGAGGCTGGTGAAATAGGGGTACTGATTGGGGATGTGATCAGCCATTGATCACAGTGAATGGCCGATAGGGCGAATGGCTACTCCTTCACTATTATAATATTATTCTCTAATTTGTGTTTTGTATTGAAGAAAATCAATGTGGTTAAAGAGCACCATTGTCATATTTATAAGGCCATTTTTCTTCATTTTGGTTTTACCATGTAAAAATTAAAGTTTGTTTATACATAGTTCCCCCCCCATTTCAAGGCACCATAATGTTGGGTAACACATGGACTTCACGGGTGTTTGCAATTTGCCTCATGGTGTGTTTAAATGCCTCCTTAATGCAGGGGTATAAGAGTGCTCTCAGCACCTTGTGTTTCCTCAAGTCTCCATTCACCTTTGGAAAACTTTTATTGTTGGTTATCAATCATGAGGAACCAAAGTCGTGCCAATGAAAGTCAAGGAAGCCATTATGAGACTGAGGAACACGAATAAAACTGATCAGAGACATCAGCCAAAATCCTTAGGCTTGCCTAAAAGTTTCAACTGTTTGGAATGTCATTATAAGAATAGGAGCGCACTGTGAGCTTATTAATCGCAAAAGGACTGGACAGGCCAAGGAAGACCTCCACAGTTGATGACTGAAGAATTTCTCTATAATAAAGAAAAATCCACAAACATCTGTCAGTTAAATCCAAAACACTCTTGTCAGGAGTCAGGTGTGTGGATTAATGAACAGAAATTACAGAGAGGCTACACTGCAAGATGCCAAACCACTGGTTAGCCGCAAAAAATAGGATGGCCCGCTTACAGTTTGCCAAGAATGTACTTAAAAGAGCAACTCAGTTCGTGGAAAAAGATCTGTGGACAGATGAGACATAGATTTTTGACTACTATATCAGTGATGGCTCAAGAGCAAATATGGAGGAGAGAAGGAACTGCCCAAGATCCAAAAGATCGCATACCACCTCATCTGTGAACCATAGGTGGTGGGGATGTTATGGCGTGGGCATGTGTGCCTGCTGAAGGAACTGGCTCATTCATCTTCATTGATTATACAGACTGCTGAAGGCAGTATAGCATTTAATGAATTCTGATTGTATATAGACACATCCCAATCTGCTAAGTTGAAACAATAATGCCTCAAAACTAATTTGCCGACGGTTCATTCTACGCAAGAGAGAAGATCCCAAACATACTGCTAAAGCAGCCAAGGAGTTTTTCCCAAGTGACTAAAAAATGGTCAATTTCTTTGTGTGGCCAAGTCAATTACCCGATCTGAACCCAATTGAGCATGCCTTTTATATGCTGAAGAGAAATCTGAATGGGGACTAGCCCCTAAAACTAGCATAAGCTAAAGATGGCTGCAATACAGGCCTGCCAGAGCATCACCAGAGAAGACACCCAGCAACTGGTGACGTCCATGAATGGCAGACCTCAAGCAGTCATTGCATGCAAAGGACATGCAACAAAATACTAAACATGACTACTTTCATTTATATGACATTGCTGTGTCCCAAACATTATGGTGCCCTGAAATGGGGAACTATGTATAAACACTGCCGTAATTTCTACATGGTGAAACCAAAATGTATAACAATGGCCTTTATTAAAATCTGACAAAGTACACCACATGTGATTTTTCTATTACAAATCCTAAATTCTGAAGAAGAGGCAAATAAATAAATGATGATCTTTGTCCCAAACATTATGGAGGGCACTGTATATGCTCCTGGTTTGCAGGTGCATCTCAGTGCCCCATCATTCTACTGGTAATTAATGGAATAGTTGTTGACTTTATGCTCAAATATTTCCTGAGTGTATCTTAACACAAAGAACAAATGTAAACATAAGGAACTGCAGTGGCTGGAATCTTGCATAGAATACAAAGTGCTGGAATTACTCAACGGGTCAGGCACCATCTCTGGATAACATGGATAGGCTGCGTTTGGGGTGGGACTCTTTAGACAAATTGCAATATTCATCTAGTGCCTTTGTTCACCCATCTGCTAGGGTCTATTCAGACTGTTGATGAATGTGTCAACCAACTGAGATATTTCCACCCCCCACCAACTCAGTCTTCATATGTCCCAGGCCCGGCACTCAGTCACCCATTTTATGATAGTATTTGATGGTCCCCTTAAAATGCATTGGTGGAAGGATTCTTCGTGCTGATGAACACATGGTGAACAGGGAACTGTGAATGGGTTTAAGGGAGGGAAAAGCTGAAGCTTTAATCTCCACAATGATAGAGCTGTTATCAAATTAATATTATGTGTGCTATTCAGCATTCTTCCAACAGCATCCAATAAACCCAATCTCACACAATAAAGTGGGGTCTCATCTTATCTGATTTATACCACGCATGCTTGAATTGGACTGCATTTTGGAATAAATGCATCTTCACTTCGAACCAAGAATGCCCACACCATAGCACAGAACTTTGTGCCAATGCCGTTTATTATAATTTACAATTTACAGCACATTCATTATTCTATAATTCAATGTTTGCACAATT
Organism: Okamejei kenojei; assembly: GCA_035221665.1. Classification (NCBI taxonomy): domain Eukaryota; kingdom Metazoa; phylum Chordata; class Chondrichthyes; order Rajiformes; family Rajidae; genus Okamejei; species Okamejei kenojei. The sequence goes on from CM069134.1 coordinate 93,865,894, forward strand.
AAAGGAATCATTTTGATTTTCTGTAATCAACTGCCAGAGATTTTTTAAGAAGATTTCCAGAGTCCAGAAATATTTATGGAAATTCCTTATAATTTTTTTGGATTTCAGTGGAGTCTAGATTGTATCAATGTTTTTAATGGCAGGAATCAAACAGGCATTAGGATAGATTCATCAGGATTTTACCTGGACTAGAGAGATGTTGGATAGGTTAGGACTTTTTGTCTTTGGAATATATGAGACTGAGGGGAGACCTTATTGTGGTGTACAAGACCATGGATAAGGTGAATGTTCAGTCTCTTTCCCAAGGTAGAGGATTCTAAAACTAGAGGACATAAACTTAAGGAGATGGGGAGAAATGTAAGAGGGGCCTCGAGGATCAAATGTTTTCAGAGAGGGTAGTCTGTGTCACATCTTCGCCTTAGATGTGTAATAATAATACTGACACAATATTTACAGGTTACATTCCTTGGTCTCCGTATTTACTATCTCACCAGGCCATGGCCTCCTGCCTTGGCGTACACAGCGCACATGCGATCTGACCTCCAAGTCAGCTGATACAAAGGTCAACATATTTGCATATCATTATCATGACTCATCGTCATGACAGTGTATCTGGAAAAAGCTCCCATAAGATGCCATAAAGCAGATACATTTATGACTTGCAAAAGACGTTTGGAAAGATATGGTTAGGAAAGATTTAGAGCAGGGGTCGGCGACCTTTTTTGCATAGGGGCCAGGACCCATGTATGTGAGCGGATGGCGGGCCACATCTATCTCCATAGTTAATAAATGGAGGTAATAATACATACTAACTAAATTAATAATTTGTAATAATACCTACTAATAATGCATAAATTAGTAATAATACATACTAATAATACATAGCTTTCACGTGTTTTTCAATTTGTTTTTTGCAGTTTCCAGATCGCCTGCGTGCCCCGGGACTGTCTGCAGTGCCCAGATTCCTCGCGTCCCCGGGACTAGCTGCAGTTCCCAGGTGGCCTGCCCCGGGACTGGCTGTAGCGTTCAGGTCGCCTGCGAGCCCCGGGACTAGGTGCAGTTCCCAAGTCGCCTGCGAGCCCCGTGTCTAGCTGCAGTTCCTAGCTCGCCTGCGAGCCCCGGGGCTGACTGTAGTGCCCAGGTCGCGAAAACTAATTGAAAAAAAATATGCATGCGGGCTGGATGATTTCGGGTTACAGGCCGGATTCGGCCCGTGGGTTGCCGACCCCTGATTTAGAGAGATATTGGCCAAATGTACACAAATGGGTCTAGCCTTTGTTGATAAGTACAATGAACCAAATGGCCTGTTTCTATGCCGTCAACATCTATGACTCTACTAGAAGAGCAGAAGGACACTTGCTAAATGACCATTGAAATCTCCTTATGGTCATGGGTTATTAATCATAGGCTAACTCAGGACACACGTTGAGACGTTTATTATACTCATTTATTATACTCACCTTTACATTATCTTCTATCATTTTAAATTGTCAATGTATCATAGTATGAGTGAGCTAGAGCTATAACTGGTATATTGCTGCTTCAGTTTTAAGCTAAAGCGATGCTGAAGAACTAGTGAAAGCACAGCGTCAATGCTCATGAATGTTGTGTCAAGAACCATATGAAGAATAGTATTTCAATATTTATTTTTATAGTTTTTTTTGCTTTCTTGAGTTTTAACAATGTTCAAACTAAACTTTTGTTTCAATAACTTTTGTTGGTTTTTACTTGGGTATTTGGGTATATAATTTTGCCCAACTCACTTTCTAAAATGTAAAAGACCTGAAAATACTTTGAGTTGCTAAATGGACATTTGGAAATAATGTTACAGATACTATTGGATAAAAGATAAAATCAAAAATATTGAAGTGCAAGATCTTTAGTTATTTACTTAAGCACATAATTGGAAAAGTATTCATCACATGCAGATTTCAACAATGTTCAAACTAAACTTTTGTTTCAATAACTTTTGTTGGTTTTTACTTGGGTATTTGGGTATATAATTTTGCCCAACTCACTTTCTAAAATGTAAAAGACCTGAAAATACTTTGAGTTGCTAAATGGACATTTGGAAATAATGTTACAGATACTATTGGATAATAGATACAATCAAAAATATTGAAGTGCAAGATCTTTAGTTATTTACTTAAGCACATAATTGGAAAAGTATTCATCACATGCAGATTTCAGGCCCTGTCCCACTTTCCCGAGTTACTCACGACTCTCTCGCGTTTTCCCCTCAATTCGAACTCGGGGAATGTCAGGTAATGTCGGTAGCGAGTCTGTAGATGTTTCGTAACAGCTTGTAATGCCAGCCGTAGGAACAGGGCATCGGGTAAGTCGGGACGTTTTTTGAACATGTTGAAATATGTCCACGAGTTAAAAAAATAGCCCCTAGTACCTATGAACGGCTATTACCGTAATTCTCCGAGTTCGAATCAAGGGGAAAACTCGGGAGAGTTCATGAGTAACTCGGGAAAGTGGGACAGGGCCTTTAAACACTGAGCTACACGTTTGTCTCTTTTAAAACAGCTATATGTTATCACCTTGCATAATGTTTGTTTTATGAAGAGATGAGGTTATAAAATATAATACTGCATGCATCAGTATACAAAACAATTATAATTTCTTGCCATCTTAGGTTATACAGTTCAAACCTTAGCATTTGCCTGTGACTGAACACTTAATATTTTGAACCTTTCATGTTTCTGCTGTTGAGTCTGCAGAGCAGCAACATGAATTTCACAGTTTCCAGGTGCACATATTCCAGGAATTCCTGGAACTCCTGGCAAACCTGGTGCGCCTGAGCACCCAGTATATCCAACTGGTCCTCGTGGGCCTGGTTCCCCATCTTCAGCAACTCCTGGGCACCCAGGATATCCTAAAAGATAAGGAGAAGATCAGTTACTTTCATTTCAATGCATAAGCTGCAATATTTGATGATAAAAAATTCTGACCAGAAATGTTTAATCTCCCACCATCTAAAATTCATATTTGTAAAGGGACTTGGAAAATGACAAGATTAGACAGAACTGGTGTTTGCTCTTAAAAGTACAAGACAATAAACCTCTTGGTCCTTGTATTCCATCTGCTCCAGGAAGTCCAACCCCTTGAGCTCCAACGGGTCCTTTTTCACCTTTATCTCCTAAAATCGGGCAGAATTGTGGTTAAAATAACCAAAAGTGATCCCGAGGGAGAATTTGTATGTATGTACATTGAGTTCTAACAATCAAGTATCACCTTTCTCTCCTGGAGCACCTATAGGTCCAGGCAATCCTGTTCTACCTCTCGGTCCAAGTTCACCAACCAATCCTAGTTTACCAGAATCACCCTGTTGGTTAAAAAAAAATGTTAGCTGTGTATGTTTATTTGAACATACGTAAACATAACTTAAATTTAAAAGTCTTCCAAAAAAGATGGCCAACATCAAAAAAAAAAATCAGCGCCTTTGCTAGTTCAAGAGTGGAGAGCATTTTGACATCAACGCAGCAGTGAATCCTGCACCACAAGTATCAATTTAAAAATTGGCACCATGGTTCAAGTCCTCCAAGCATCTTTTGTGTTAAATATTTTTATTGTAGAAACATATTAATGAAAAATACATTATTATACATTAATGAAAATACATTATTGGATACTTTCATAATATTATTAATATTAATATTAAGATTAAGATTTAAGACTTTATGCTTCTATACACTTTTTTAAATTTTTTTATAAAGTAGGAAAAGATAGAGGAAAATAATATAGAAAATAAGGAAGCGAATGGAGTATTAATCAATAATCCGTCATTGGAGATATAAGCATGATATATTATGTATACTTCTTCATCCATTCTATTATTCAGGCCTCAGTCAAGCCTTCGCACTGAGCCACTTTGACCCTGTAAATATTCAATATATGGAGACCATATTCCTCTGAAGAGATCCAACCTGTCCATTAGGACAAGCCTCAATCTCTCCAGATGGAGTGTCTCCGACATTTCTGTATTCCTCATTTTGATTGTGGGGGATGTAGGACCTTTCCAGAATTTTAGTATTAATTTTTTCCCAATTATTAAACCGTAATCAATAAAGGTTCTTTGATTCGTTGTTATTAATTGGTCTGTTTCCAGTATTCCTAGTATTATTAACTTTGAGTCAGGGGTCAAAATTATATTAACAACATTCGAAATTATCCTAAATATTTCTATCCAGGTGTAATTGTAAAGTCCTCCAAGCATCTTAAAGGCATACAACACCGAAGAACTCCCTTTAACCCACATGGTCACAGGAAGAAAGTGTAAAATCCACACACGCCGCAGCAGAGGACAGGATTACACAGAATTTAAAGCCTAGAAGAGTACAACACAGGAACAGGCCCTTCGGTCCACGATGTCTGTGCCAGCCATGATGTGCCAGGCACCTACCAGCCTCTGCCCAATAACAAAACCTACCATATAAATCTCTTTTAAACTCTTCCCTTATCACCTTCAACCTATATTCAGTATTTCACATTTCCATCCTGGGAAAAAGACTGATTCATCCACCCTAATCTAATCAAAAGGCTCATCAAAACTGTGAGTCAGTAAATCTACGAGCATAGATCTGTGCTGAATCAAAGGTACACGATGTACCCTTATGCTGGAATCCAAGCCAAAAGTTACACCTCTGCCTCCAGTGTTAATGCCAAGCAATACCTTACCAATACTGCATGTCCAAAGCTCAACAAGCCAGAATACATAATGGCTAAACCCAACTCTTAATAACTATGAATTATGTGTTAGTATCTTAAGATGCTTTCATTATATATTTTTAATTTAATAATCGTTACATATTTTCAATGCTTAAAAATGTGAATATTTATTTAAATATCAGAAACATTTGGAAACTGTCCTTTCATAGCCTAGGGTATTGTCCGATTCACCTCCGCTCCATTTAAATTCGTTGGACCAGTTTACAGAACTGGTGTATTACAATGCTGAGAGCTATATTCTGAACTGTATCTTCCCTTAGTTCTATCTATTGTACTTGAATTTGACCCGATTGTATTTATCATATGATAAATATGATTATCATGATGAAAGAATGGGTCGACTGGGCTTGTACTCACTGGAATTTAGATGAGAGGGGATCTTCTAGTAACATATAAAATTCTTAAAGGTTTGGACAGGCTAGATGCAGGAAAAATGTTCCCGATGTTGGGGGAGTCCAGAACAACGGAACAAAAAGTCACAGTTTAAGAATAAGGGGTAGCCCATTTAGTTCTGAGATGATGAAAAACGTTTTCACCCAGAGAGTTGTGAATCTGTGGAATTCTCTGCCACAGAAAGCAGTGGAGGCCAATTCATTGGGTGGCTTCAAGAGAGAATGGCGGTGCTGGCTCTAACGGCCGAATGGCCTACTCCTGCACCTAATTTCTATTTTTTTATGTATAGTACGATCTGATCTATTTGGATAGCACACAAACAAAGGATTTTTACTGTACCTCAGACATGTGACTATAATAAAACTAATCCTAAACCATTGTATGAAGACTACTAATAGATTCAGCCCTCTCCAGTTTGTGGAACCCACCACTATCACTCCCCACTACCCCAGATGTTGAGTGGAGAGGGCCAGCTTGCTAAGTCATTTGCAACTCGAAAGGCGGGAGCTTAAGAGATGAATCTAGATAGTGGGCCAGGAACAGTACAATTCAGTCCATATTGAATATAATAGGCAGGTTCGATATATTCGAATATAAAAGGCAGGTGGAGGCAGGTTCAATTTTATCATTTAAAAATAAATTGGATAGGTATATGGACGGGAAAGGAATGGAGGGTTATGGTCTGAGTGCAGGTAGATGGGACTAGGTGAGAGTAAGTGTTCGGCATGGACTAGAAGGGCCGAGATGGCCTGTTTCCGTGCTGTAATTGTTATATGGTTATATGGTTATAATATAACCCCTTTTGATCCAGCACACTCAAGACACCAGCCAATTCTCCAACACTTTTAATTCACTTTTTCTGCTTAGACTGATACTCCGGATATAAAGTTTCTAGTGAACGGAATAAATTTAAAGGAAGCAGGAAACGGAATCAGGCAATTTTCAAGGCAATGTGGGAATCCGGGCCCTAGTGCATGGAAGATTAGGAAGTGGGGCCCCGGTGAGTGAAACAGGATACAGGGACCCCAATGAGTGGAAGAGAGTGCGGAAGATGGGGCTCTCATGAATGGAATGGAGCACGGGAACTGGACACCAGAAAATGGAAGGAAGCTCAGGTGCCACATAGATTTCCAAATGGATGGACAGCAAATTACAGGAGTTTTACTGTACATATAAAAGACAAACATAACTGTTGCTAGTAGGGAGTAACTCACATGCTCTCCACGTTCTCCTGGTAAGCCAGGAGGTCCTGGGGGTCCTATCAATGTTGCATGGTTGATTGGGCAGGCCCTTGTACAAACTCTCTGGATTGCAGATGCATATGTGGCAATTTGCTCTTTCACAACTTGTTCACACAACTCATATAGTTGGTCATCAGGCATTCCTGGTCCCTAGAAAAAACACAAATACATTTTAGACATTTAGTGGACATTTCAAACAGAATTTGCACCTTCAAAACCATGCAATATTTGTTTTCTCAAAACAATTACAAAATAACCTTCTCATCATTGAAATACAGTTGCCAACACGTTTCAGGAAATATTGTGATTTCAGACTCACTACTGATTCCTCATAAACATCAGAGAAATGCAATTAAAAAAATATATATATATCAATATGCAATGTACTTTTTAATTTTAGCTGATGACCCCCTAGATCTCATTTATACTCCGAGGCATCCCCCTTGAAAGTTAAATTGTTATGACAAATTGCAGTTTCTACACTATATTTTTTGGTTTCAGAGAAAACTAAAGAATAAAGTACTTTTATTTATTTATCAGAATGCAAAATATTGTGTTTTATAAATGCATATTAGGAGAAGATCTTTGTGGGTGACTTGGTCTCATGGGAGCATTGCAAATATATGGGATTTGCACCACATCTTTATTTCATTGACCTTAAGCCGACACTGTGTTCATGGATATATGTTTCCGTCCAATGATTTTTCCAAGCCGTAACACTTTTGAAGTGAGAATATCTCATCTTTTTTTCAGTTGATTAGTACAGATGTCATTGGTTATGGGGAGAAGGCAGGAGAATGGGGTTAGGAGGGAAAGATAGATCAGCCATGATTGAATGGCGGAGTAAACTTGATGGGCCGAATGGCCTAATTCTACTCCTATTCTTTATGACCTTACGAGTCTCAAATCATAATTTTGTTTACTGCTGATCTCACCCACTGGCCTGACACTCTAGACCCGTGTGAGCACCAGAAGGATGGCACCCAGCACCAGAGGGCCAGAATCCTTTTATTCACCACTGCAACTATTCGATCCCAGGATCAACTTTGGAGATTGACCCCTTTGTTTTCAGAAGTGAAATAATGGGTCCAAACTTTTAGTGCTAACCAACAAATGGGAAAGATAACAGCCATATTGAGAAGAAAAGTTTCTGCCCAACAATTTAATTAATGTATTAAATACTTAAAATATTTCATTTGTTATCAGATTACATTTACAGAGTAAATAAAATATATAGCGCACTAGAACTGAATTGTACTCGTCAGCTGGATAAAGGTTTGATTAGTACATAATTTTGAAGATTTATCAGGTTACATCTGACATGCTGCAGTAGTTAATCTGTGCCCCTCTTTGCAAAGTAGATGTAAAATAACATGTAAAATAGAGTCTGACAAGTGCAGTTGAGTTTCTTCAATTAATTCAAACTGAGCTTTGTTAAACTGAGCACAGGCTAGACAACTGATTAAGGTAGTGTACGTTGGCAGTCCAACTCTTTCAACTGAATATGTTTAGATTGTTGTTGTACATCGGGAAAAGGGAATCGGGAAGAGTAAAATTGGAATAGCCTGAATGTTATTCTTTGGCAAAGACAGATTAAAGAGAATGCTGCTTCCATAGAGTTATTATGCGACCCATTTGAACGCACATGTATTCCTAGAGGTCCCGGTTCCCCTCTTGGACCACGTTGTCCGGTCTCTCCGATGGGTCCTGGGAATCCCCGGGGGGCCAGGTATTCCAGGTACACCTCCACTTCCTGGACTTCCAACAGGTCCTGGTGGACCACGTACACCAGGCTAAAGGAAAACAAATAGTAAATAACATTTAACAGCTCGAAGCTAATACGCAAGCCACAAGTCACGTGTTCAACTGCAAACATTAGCTGCTCATTTAACACGACTGTAGTATTTATTATCAGCTGTGGGGGGTCGACAATGGCTTTAGGGATTTTTAGCTAGAGATGCACTTGAGTAAGTGCTTACTGATCTGTAGAGGCCCTTGGAATAAACAAGCTGTGCTGTTGGTTCTGTGCTTGAGAGACTGTCAAGATCCACTGGCAAAGTTACAGAAGTTAGATACTGCAATTGCCTATTTCATTCAGTTACACCATGCCTCAAGCTTCCCCAAGATAGATTTAAATGGAAGTGTTCCCTAAAATTATTACTATTGCTTTGACCTGCACTGGAATTCCCATTTTTCCAGTCAATCCTTCCCTTACATTTTTTCCTTGGCTCCTTTTCTCCACATCATTCCCTGTTTATCACTTTGTGTTGCAGAACAAGCATCTACCCAAATTTTCAATACAGCACCCTGAATCTCAGGATTTATCCCAGGGTGCCTGAAATTAGTGTTACATGTTTAATCCCCTGAAAGTTTCTGTCCCATTAATGTTCTTGTGAAATTAATGTTCTGAAAAATTCTTTCCATGGTGCCATTGAGCATGTTTATATTCCCCCGATTAACAGTACTCCGTTCCTCTCTCTGACAGTTATGAGCAATGTTGTTTGTGTCCTCAATGAAGCATTATGTTTGAGGAAATTTGAAATGTTACTAATTACTCTTATTTATCCTCCATAGGTGTGCAGTGCATAGCATACTGACTGGTTGCATTATAGCTTGGTTCAGTAATACAAATGCCCAATGAAGAAGGCTTCAGAAAGTGGACATTGTCTGGTCCATCAAGGGTACTGACCTCTCCACCATCAAAGGGGTCTACAAAAGTATTTGCTTAAGAATTGCAGCTATCAAAGACCCACACCACTCTGGCCATGTTCACATCTCATTGCTACACTTGATACACTACCCATTTCCCTGCAAGTGACAGTGATGCAAAACAAGAGGGCAATTAGCTTGCCAGAATGTCCTGATCGGACACCAGACACTATTCGGAGAAATGTTGCTCAAGAGAAGCCAACCGTTAGTCTGAAGACGAAATATTAGAATTATCCTTGTCACGTCCCATCACCATGTTTTTCTCAGATTGATAACCTGCATCTATTAATGTTCCCTCCAAAGCCCCAAACCTAATACCAACCCAATTACCCCTGGTACTGCGAATGGCAGTAAGCGAATGGAAGTACAGCCAGGTGATAATGATGTAGACAACACTTCAGCTTCACACTAGCATCCACAAACATTGATACTGACAATTTAGATAATACAGAAGGAGAACTGCATGCAGCCAGATGCTGGACAGGTGTAACCTGTGGTGGAACAGCAAACAGGTCCGACAGAGGTGCCTGGGAGGTTTGGGGATAAGGTAAAGATTTCAATGAGGCAATTACAGAAGTTTGAAGGTCATCCACAGCAAAATGCTTGATGCACTGGGAAGTCCAAGTTCAATAACAAGGCACAAAGAGGAGCTCTGCCTTAACTTGACATGGGGCATACACCCATCTTTCTAACACTGACAAGGCAGCCAACTTGTTTGCACATTTGACCAAATAAAGATCATTTGGGAGCCCTGAGGTCTTAATTCTTGGCAAAATATAGAATATGATATCTGAGGCTGGTCACACCAATTTTAAACCTCTTTGACCTTTAATATAATGCTACGGGAAGTACTGATCCCATTTGATACTGGTTAATGATACCATTCATACCGTAAAGTAAGACTAATAAGCAAGTCCTCCGCGACTAGGCATGACTGTAATGGCTTTAATTAACTTAATCATTTGATAAGTGAATAAACCTGACGCCAGGAATTTAGAAATAAAAATTGCAGATACTGGGAATCTTAAATAAAAGCAGAAAAAGCTGGAAACATTCAGCAGATCAAGCAGCATCCGTGGAAAAAAAGAAATATGGTTAACATTCCAGGTCTTCAGCCTGAAACGTTGACTCTGTTTCTCTTTCTATATATTTGGCATCTGGTTACTTTCAATCTTCTGAATGAATCCTCTCCCGTTCACTTGCATCCCACATGAACACAAGGAAATGGAAGCAGGAGGTCACCACTCGGTCCTTCAAATCTGCCCCACCATTCCATAGTAATGGAAAAAAGTATGATCACGGCCGATCTGCCCCATATCTCATCTCCTCTTCTGTGCCAGCTTCCCATAGCTACCAATTCCCCCATCTTTCAATAATGTATCTGCTACGTGTTTAAGTGCCCTACAGGTGCTATGGCACAGTGGTTAAGTTATTGGGCTCGCAGGCAGAGTTCTGGACCACTGATCGAGATATGACAGCTGGGAACCTAACTTTGAGTAATTAAATAAATCAGTTGTTTTTTTTAAATGGTAGATTTGTGTAACCTCGTGATTGAATCTACCAATTGCCATAAAAACCAGTTCCCTAATGTACTTTAGGAAAGGAAATCTTCCACTTTTTCTTACTATAGACCCACCCATATGGTTGACACTTAACTACCTCTCAGTAGCAATTTGGGATGGACAATAAATATCACCGTTGGCACAGACATTGTATTCACTAGGTGAACAAAACAAACTGCATCTCTGTGCTGTTCGCATAATAGTCCCCATGGTTATAACCCCATCCTTTTACAGAAATGTACTGTATTGTTATTTCCAACAATTATTCTCTTTCAATGCATTGTCTGGATTCCATTCCTTGTGCATTCAAGTAGAGTGAAACACTGCCAAATATTTCCAAGGCATCATTTAATTGGCACAAGATTAAATGGTCATGTAACTTAATACAAAGGGTTACATTTTCCATTCCCATAATGCCATGTAATGGCTGTAAATATTGAGGAAAAAGCTACTCGGGATTCTATTCATTTAGCTTCAACAAAGTTTTCTGTTTGAAGTTTACAAATGGGCCAGAAATGCCTGCCAATTTAGAATTACACGGAAATTAGTCCCAGTGACATGATTTATACAATATCATGGTTTAATGCAGTTCATATTTTTCTATTCACAGACATGCAATTTAAAAACCACTGTGGTGAAATTGGTAGGAAGATTTGAAAATATTTTTGAACATTTTGTCTTGCCCTCAACTAGTCAGCATTAGGGAATGTCCATGTGAGTAAAACAAACAATGAAAATTAATTTTCTTAGGTAACAACTGGAGAAAATATATTTTCTCTACAGTAATCCATTAACTAGATGGAGTACGTGCAGGCAGATGGGATAAGTTTAATTTGGCATCATGTAGGCCAAAGTGTCTGTTTCTGTGCTGAACTGTTTATGTATAAATGCAAGTACACAGAACACACATAGAAGTATACGTTCAAGAAACAGGCCCTTTGGCTCACAATATCTGTGCTGAATATAATACCAAGTTAAACTAAACTCTGCCTGCAGCTGCTTCATAGCTCTCCATTCCCTGCATATCCATGTACCTATCTAAATTCCTCTTAAATGCCACTAATTTCCACCATCATTCCTGGCAGCACATTCCAGGCACCCCCCACTCCGTAAAAATAATTGACCTGCATGTCACTTTTCATCTTAATGCTAAGTCTTTACAGTCTGATATTTTCACACTGGGAAAAAGATTCTCTTTGCCTACCCTCTCATAATGCTATAAACGGTTATCAGTTCTTTCCTCAGCCTCTGACACTCGAGAGAAAACAATCCATCTTTGTCCAACCTGTTTTTATAGTTAATACACAGAGTGATCATAAATGTATAAAAGTGGCTAGATGAATTTTTCCTCTTGCAAATAAGTGTAAGGTGGCAAAGCACTTAAAACAATAACAGAAGCGGAATACATTATAATTGAAAAGTTGCAGTGTTTGAAAAAAAAACCCATTTTGAAACAGATCTCCAAAGGAAAGAGAAAATAGGGAGAAGAGAACCTCTCATTCAAAAACACCAGAAACCAAATCGCAGATTGAATTATCACAAAACTGCCCACTCAGATCAGTGTTTAGCTTCCTGCTCCTTTGCTTTGTACACCTGCTAGGTTTCACCCAATGGCAAAGGTTGATTTCTACAATAAAAAGCATTGGGTTGATCGTGCTTTTTGCCCGCAATTGCTGTCTGCAGTCCCCACATGTCCAACATTACTGGGCTAGATGTGGAATGGTGATTTAACTGGTTTCTCATACCCCTGAGACAAGTCACAATCAAATCTGTAAAGATTTGACCTCATGTGGTGTGTCCATTGCTGGTAACTAAAACACAAGGAGAGCTTCTGACCTGCAGGTTTAGCGTTCCCATGTGCCCGCTGAATGTCTTTCTTGGTAGTCGAGATCATAGGTTTGAGAAGTGTTGTCAAGATACCCTTGGCGTATAGCTACAGTAAACTTTGAAGATGGTACATGCTGCTGCTATACTGGACCAGTGATGGAAGTGATGAATTAATGATTAGAGTTGCAGACAGAGTGTTAATCAAGAGGGCTGCTTTATCCCAGATGATAGCAGGCTTTTTTGAGTGTTTTTGGACTTGCACATATCCAGACAAATGGAAAGTATCGATCAAGAGACGTCAAGAGAGACATCAGGAGTGTTTTAAGCCCCTGTCCCACTTAGGAAACATGAACGGAAACCTCTGGTGACGTTGTGCCCCACCGAAGGTTTCCGTGAGGTTCCCGGAGGTTTTGGTCACTCTCCCTAAGTCAAAAGTGCTCTGTGACAGCCATTTACCTTCCACTTCATCGCGCAGACAGCGCTCCGCCGCTGTACCTGGCGTGTGTGTGTGTAAGAGCGGAACTCGCTATCAAAACATGGAGGAGACGGGGGCCACAAAATATTTGCCGGCCGCACGTGCATGCGCGCACTCACCCACACATGCGCATGCGCACACTCACCCACATCGCCCCCATTCCCTGCTGACCTACGTCCCTTTCATCCAATCGCCACCCTTGATCAGCAGTCCTACCGCCACTGTCTCGCAGAAAGCGGAGATTTTAAAATCCGGATCACAAAAACTTGGAGGGGGGATGTCCCCCACCTCTCAAAACATGGAGGGGATGTGTCCCCTTTGCCCCCCCCCCCCCCCCCCGGGTTTTGTCCGTCCGTCCGTGTGTGTGTGTGTTCCAGGCGAGTGACCAAAACTTGGGTGGGTTGCAAGGCCACCAGAGGTTTCCGTTCAGGTTTCCTAAGTGGGACAGGGGCATTATTGTCATATGTCCCAGATAGAATAATGAAATTCTTATTTGCTGCAACACAACAGAATATGTAAACATAGTACACTGTCAACAATATGATAAATGAGAGAAAAAGTTCAGTGTATATATACATACATACTCACAAGTAAACAGACACACACATATGTATATATATATATATATATATATATATATATATATACACACACATATATATACATATACATATATATACACACACACATATATATATATACACATACACATATATATATATACACACACACATATACATATATATACACACACATATATACACACACATATACATATATATATAATATATATATATTATTATATATAATATATATAATTATATATTATATATAATAATATATATATATTATATATATATATGGGGGACTTTACAACGGCATTGAAGGGCAGCTGGTTAGACTCTCATGGCAGAGACACAATAACAAACATTTTATTGCAGGAAGTTCTCACAGGATAATTCCAACTGAACTTTTTAAAATACCAAACTGCAATGCAAATATTTATGCTCTATTATTCTTAACGTTTGTACCTAATGGGACCCGTCTTGAAAATGTAATTACAAACCTGTCCTTTGTCACCTTTATCGCCTGGGCCACCCTAAATAGAGAAAGAAAAATAAATATGTATAAAACTGAAGCATGTCAAACAGAATTTGTTGATCTTACGTCTACTGTGTACAAAATACCTTGGGTCCAGATCTTCCTTTAGTTCCAACTTCTCCCGGCTCACCCTGATAAAAAAGGTTTGTAAAGTTATCATTTTCGGACAGCAAAAAAAGTCCAGATTGTTCATTCTTAAAAAGTTGCAAAAAGATCACAACTATACCAAAGGCATCTGGCTATGCAGCGAATAAGTAGAATGCTTGCAATGTTCATTGCCTAACTTACACATTTCCACTCTCACTTATACCTTGGACTTGAGCTGTGCTGCAAAAGTTGCGGGGGGGGGGGAAAGGTTGGTGGATAGTCTGCTTCATCCAAACGATTCTTAAACATTTCCATTAGTAGCACAGTAGCATTAGCTGATGATTGTTGGGTTAATCTTGCAACCCAACTAGCCAGATGTAGATGACCAAGTGCATAAAAACTGGGAAAATGATAAAAACATGAGCTTCAGTGGCACATGGTATATTTGAGAACTTACGGCTGGGAAGAGCGTCTCACAAGCTGTGCCAACATCTGAAACCTTTTTGATTTCAAGAGGAACTGCAGGATAAAGAATTAGGAGTAACAGGGAAGGGAAGTTACTTTTTAAAACATGATCTTGCTTTAGTTTAGTGACTATCTATAATGTGTTTTGAGATTCGTAGTTTTAAGATGTAAAATTTATGAAACAACTTTTAATCTTTTACTTCACTTTTAACCGTTTTAAATGTCTCTGATTCCCACAGGCCTTATCACCAGTTTAATCTGCTGTCGCAAGTACTCGGGGCATTTAGGGATGGCTGTTAGAACCATGATCCTGCTCCTGACCCTGGGAGATACAGTATGTCCTACACATTGTTCTGTTAGGCCTGAGGGTCACAATTCCATTGGAAGACCTGATAAAGAGTTAATGTTGACATCAGGCCAATGTGGCTGGTAGGTTTCCTTTTTACACCCATCATTAAGTTACATAGAAAATAGAAAATAGGTGCAGGAGGAGGCCATTTGGCCCTTCAAGCCAGCACCACTCGAGAAGTACTTACCTTCTGGCCAACAGGACCGATTTCACCTGGTTGACCCTGTAATGAAAAGAAATACAAGAGATAGATTTCTCAATAAAGATGTTTTATTACATAGAAAATTCTCAATGACAAATTTACTCACAGGGAAGCCTTTCACACCCTGGAATCCTGGTTTCCCAGGTATTCCAAGTTCTCCTGGATCACCTTTTGGCCCCTGGTGAATAAGAACAAAAAACATCATCCTTAAATAGCTAAAATAAAAGCTGAGGGGAAAAAAACTGCATTAATCATTTGTTACATTGCAATTTCTAACTCTTTGCAAAATAATGAAGCCAATGTTTTAAATCTTCACATTCCTCAGAGCCTCAGGTCCCACTGAGACCCAGTAACCATTGACAGACTAATCTGCCTCATGGGATGTCTGCTGCAGTAGGGCCTACAGTACGAAAGTCTCCATAGAGCAGCAAAGAGTAGATGCAGGCAGCAGGTTGGATGCAGGACAACCTGATCCAATTTCCTGTTTGAATTTGTATATCCAGTCTCCAAACATTATGAAGAAATCCAACTCCACTCTACCACCTGAGATATGGTGTGTCACAGCAAATATTTTAAAATAAGAGTTTCATTCAAAAAGATAAAATTAAACTTTTAATAAGGAGCTGTTACCAACATGTATTTACTGTTCCTCCATTATGATATCTAATGCAATTGGGAAAAGTGACAGAAAATTCAAGCATGAACTATTAGACATGTTTTTTTTTAAAGAGCCAGCACAATATTTTATATTTTGCAATAAAACATTTACTTACTGGTATGCCACGTGGGCCTTGTGGTCCTCTGGATCCTGGATCTCCTCTTTCTCCCTAAGTACAAATTATAGAGAATATAAATCCCTCTGATAAGCCAATATCTGAGCTAAGAGATCCAAAGCTGTAATATGCAGCAGAATTAGATCAGCAAAATTACCTTTGGTCCCATTTGTCCACTTTCACCTTGTATTCCTGGGATTCCTTGAGGTCCCTGAAGTCAAATAATAAAATGTAGTTTTTTTCTTTCCATTGTGCATTTTCTTTTAAAACATTTTTTTTATAATTTCAACTTACATCATCACCTGGCAAACCATCAGTACCAGGGATTCCAGCAAATCCAGATGAACCCTTAAGGAAGACATAAAAAAAGCTTCAGGCCTGCGAAGCCTATGTGTTAATGAATCAGAACCAAATGTTTCCTACTTACCTCAATGCCCCAAATCCCATTCTCCCCTATTGATCCTGGATATCCCTAGAAAATGACATAAAACAATATTACATGTGTAACTTGTATTTGACAGTCAATATAAAAAAAAAAGCATACACAATATTTATGACATGCCATGACAGAGGATCATTTGCAATGGAGTTGTAATTTTTTTGTAATGGCTATGTAAAACATTTATAATTCTGCTGCAATCAAAGTCGATGTTTGTAACATCAACCGGCTTCTTGAACAGTCAATCTTTCAGTGGTATTGAAGGAGAATGCTTTACCAGGATTTATTGTAATTTCTGCTACAAACTAACTCCATATTGTATACATGATCAGATTGTATACTACTGGTATTCCTTGATTTACAAAGTGGGTGCATTCCAGGAAAATACTATATTTAGTAAAAATCACATCTAAAATAATGTTTCCTATTAGTTAGACACAAAATGCTGGAGTAACTCAGCGGGACAGGCAGCATCTCTGGAGAGAAGGAATAGGATGACGTTTCAGGTTGAGACCCTTCTTCAGACTGGTTTAATTAAAACTAATATGGTTATATGTTTTGCAATCTGCTTATTAAATTTTGTAAGGCATCCTTGAGAGTCTTTGAAAGGCACCCATAAGTATAATGTTAATAATAATAATAATAATATGGAAGCTCTTTAATATATCCCATGTCCCTACACACAGATAAAGATTCCTCAAGTGGCTCAGTCCAATGTGGTTCATGGGGTCCGATTGTCTGCAATTTTGAACTCTTTCACATGACTTGCTTTATTTTCAATATATTTATTTTCAACACCTCAGTAATATGCTACATCAGATCATAACTACATGATTCTGGAAGTAACAATCATAAACCAGTTCACACTCTGTAGCATATGTATTGCCGGAATAAGCAGTGTGGGATTTCAAAGGCCTACCACATATCCAGGATCACCCACATCTCCTGAGAATCCTCGATCTCCAGGGAATCCCTGTCAAATTTGGAGGTTAAAAGATAAAAAAAGTTAGCAATTCAGTGACACAGGAACATTAGGACAAACGAGGACAAATTAAGCCGTTGGTGTGAAAAGCTTATCCTTGTAAATATCTTCACTCTGCTAGTACCCGATTCAAATCTACAACTATATTTTTTTAAACCAGCAATGGCTGCCTCGCCAACAGTCTCTGTCCTTTCCTTCTTTTGTGTGTGTTAAATGTATGTTTTAGTGTTCTTTAGCTTGTTTTATGTGGGGGGTGAGGGGCGACAACTTTATCTAATCTCTTACCTCGATGGAGATGCGATTTTTTTTCCGTATCGTATCTCCATCCGCACTGCGGCCTAACATCGAGGAGTTGGCGGCCTTTGCTGGAGACCGATTTAGAGAGCTCTACGATGGGAGCCTGCGGACCTACCATCATGGAGCCCGCAATCCCTTTTTCAGGGATTGGCTTCTGAGCTCCAACTACGGGAGCCTGCGACTTTAAGTCAGAGACCGACTTCGGGAGCCACGATCACCACGATGCGGGAGCTCCGATCACCCCGATGCAGAGGCTTCAATCATCGGCTGCGGGAGCTTCGATCGCCCCGGCTAAGGATAGATCAACTGCCCCGACCGCGGGAGAATAAAGAGGAAGATGTTTAGACTTTATTGCCTTCCATCACAGTGAGGAACGTGGGGAATCTGCTATGGTGGATGTTTATGTTAATTTTTATGTAGTTGTGTGTCTTGTTGCTTTTTTATTAGTATGGCTGCATGATAATTTGAGTTTCACTGTACCTTAATTGGTACACGTGACAATAAACTAACCTTGAAACCTTGAAAATCTCCAGTCCAGCATCCTTGGAAACTGACTGGTGCCATAGCATAGAAATTACCCTGAGAACCTCCTATGTAGGCATATGCGCAACCCCTAAACTTGCCATTCTCTTTGCACATTCCTTAAATGAACAGCAGACTGCCATCATTGTCCTTGGTAAACTAGATCCCTTCTCTGTATAAATTATGCTTTTTCACAAACTCCATAAGTCCATTTTTATTGCACATTTCAAATTTTGCTAATACAAAATGCTAATACTTTGTGGCTGCTTGCAAACTTAAGGGGCTGTCCCACTTGGGCGACCTAATCCGCGGCTTTAGAAGAGTGTCTTCGACCTTCAAGCTCGAGGGCAGGGAAAGGGTGGGAGAAGAGGGGGGGAGAAGAGGGGGGAGAAGAGGGGGGGGGGGCAAGGGGGGGGGGGGGGGGGGGGGGGGGGGGGGAGAAGGGGGGGGAGAAGGGGGGGGAAGAAGGGGGGGGAGAGGTGGGGGGGAGAAGGGGGGGGGGAAGGGGGGGGAAACAAGCTGAGGCCACGAGTATTCGGGAACTTCCCTCGAGCATGAAGGAGAGTTCCAGCGACCTCAGAATCTCCTAGGACCACGTGTCGACCATGCTGTGAGTTTGAAGGTCGAAGGCACTCTTCTAAACTCGCAGAGTAGGTTGCCCAAGTGGGACAGCCCCTTCACCGCACCAGATTCAAGACATGCTGGATCAAGGGAGTTGCCCGACCACGGAATGCCGGAGCAGAGAGTTTCAACCTGTTATGTAATTCTGCTCCTACATTCTTGCATAACAAACAAAATATTGCCTAGAAATCTCCCAGCGTCACATTTGTGGGAATACAATTTCAATTATAAATTGAAAAGCTAGAATTTTGTGCAAGTTGCACAGAGTCTATGACTTTCTTTTTGGGTCGTGCATGTTTGATGCCGTGACAAAGAAATGATGCCAGAGATGTAACATGGCAACAAGTGATGGGCCGCACATGTTGAAGTCACATCAGCAGTCTTCAGCTGGCCAAGTGTCCATGGGCTTTGCATGCAGAAGCTTTCACTGAGCTTGAAAGCATGACACAGTAGCAGGTACTGTGAAGTTCTTTCAGATCCCACTTCCCCCTTCCCACTCCCCTAGAATGAACTGTAAACTTCACCTCAAGCATGAGCTTCACCCACCATCCAGCTGACCTTACCTAACCCGGCTTACCTTACCTGACCATTAACCACCTAAATAAAACACCCATCTCTTCCAAGACATTTGAATACTTTTCTCACCACCACTCACCCCCAACCCCCAAAGCCATAATTCCCAACCCATTTAACCAATAGTTTCATAGCCATAACTTCATTCCCAAACCTAACACCCACATCGTTTCCCTAACCACCAAACCTGCAATCTGCCTATCATTTCGTGGCCATGTTTCCCAAGTTCATAGATCATAGATCATAGAAATTAGGTGCAGGAGTAGGCCATTCAGCCCTTCGAGCCTGCACCGCCATTCAATATGATCATGGCTGATCATCCAACTCAGTATCCCGTACCTGCCTTCTCTCCATACCCTCTGATCCCCTTAGCCACAAGGGCCACATCCAACTCACTCTTAAATATAGCCAATGAACTGGCCTCAACTACCATCTGTGGCAGAGAGTTCCAGAGACTCACCACTCTCTGTGTGAAAAAAGTCTTTCTCATCTCGGTCTTAAAGGATTTCCCCCTTATCCTTAAGCTGTGACCCCTTGTCCTGGACTTCCCCAACATCGGGAACAATCTTCCTGCATCTAGCCTGTCCAACCCCTTAAGAATTTTGTAAGTTTCTATAAGATCCCCTCTTAATCTCCTAAATTCCAGAGAGTATAAACCGAAGTTCTGCTTCCAAACTTTGACCCTCCCCAAACTTACCCTTTTACAGATGCTCCCTGGCCCAAACGTAAATCTTGTCCTTGGCCAATTTCCTTGGGCCACTACTGTAAGTGACAACTTATTAGCTAACCGTGAACAATCTCATTAACTGATTTAGAGGCACTGACCAATTTCTCTTGTTATTGCAAATGCATGTCCTTCAATTTACATCTAAACACATTGATGCAAACATAGAGAAAGGCTATAAACATTTCTACATCCTAAGGTTAAGGGGATTCAGTATGGTGCTCTATACTCTATTGAATTGCAGCAGAGAGCATACCGGTTACATCATGACCTGGTTCAGTAACTCATACACCCAGGAATGAAAGGCGTTACAGAAAGCAGTGGACATTGCCTGGTCTAGCACAGGTACTGAGCTCCTGTCACTGAAGGGAATTAGGGAGCACTGCTTCATAAAACCATCTAATATCAAAGACCCGCATCACCCTGACCACGCTTACATCTTGTTATTCCATTGGGACGAAAGTTCAGGAGCCTGAAAACAATGACCTCCAGGTCCAATAACAGCTGTTACTCAACAACTATCGGACTCTTGAACACTGCACAAAACTAACCAAACCCTACCACAGCAACTATAATCTACTTGGGTCTCTGTTTTGCTTGCATTATTATAATGAAAGGTTTAGGATGTAACATCTTGAGTAATAATTCCTTGGATGAAGAGGGTTAAAGGGACAGCATGGGAAACAGAGAGCAACTAGAGAATGGCTACGGAGCTACAGTGGATTCTAGCCAAAAGGGAGGAATGGGAGCATTCAGTAGCAACCTTGAGTGAACATTCTGTAGCAACTGAGTAATTATATTTTGCAGACTAATGCATTTTGATGTATTTACCATGAATTACTATGACATCTCGCTGATAAGGAAAGTGTATAGCACAGCCTGGGTGGTGTTCAGTGGTTGGGACTTTGCCCTCGGACTGGATCGCGACCAGTGCCATGAGAAAACTGCAAGCCATGGTGTGTACGGATCCACCGGCCCCTGACCAGGGTTCCACTAGGCATTGTTCACTATAAGCTTGCATAGATTAATACCTCGATTATGTGGTCTCAAATTCCCAAACCAAATAATCGCAGTCTCATCACCTAGAGTAAGTGTTGCTGTTGCATGACAATTATGAACTTTTTTGTGCTATTTCTGGTCTGACTACCGAGTATTACTGATTATTAAGTTATTATATATTCATGCATGTTATTGGGTTAATGGGTGTGTAAACGTAAGGAGGTAAGTAAGTTTATTGGCCAAGTGTTCACATACAAGGAATTTACGCTGGTGCTCCACCCACAAGTAACAACATGACATACAGCGAGTTACGAATGACTCAGGAAACACTAAATATTAATAATAATAAAACATTAATTATCAAACACCATTGATCATTGATGTGAACCAAGAAAATACCAGATCAAAGGGAGGCTACAGATTTTTGGCTGTTGAGTAGAGCAACTACTCGTGGATAAAAACTGTTTTTTTGTCTGGCTGTGGCAGCCTCGACAGTCCGGAGACGCCTTCCGGACAGTCAAAAAGCGGGAATATCATTGTATGGTTGCCAGTGCACGTTACAATGAAACCCTACTGACTCTTAATTGATCTGGTCTTATCCAGCAGCAGTCTTATTTAAAGCAATAATATGTATCGATTTCCTCCATGTTGTTAACATTTGGTGCACTGTTCAAAAAGGACAATGATGTGTTGGCAATCACCTTTAATCCTGGAATGCCTTGCGCTCCTGGTGGACCTGGGTCACCTGGAGAGCCCTATTGTGAACAAGTATAGTTAGCATCGTCATCCAAACAAATTCACAAGTGACTTAAGTCTGTAGATTATTTTTAATAGATAATATTCTTGTCTTTATTATGTTAAACTAATGATTTTTTGAAGATTCACTTACCATTTCACCAGACGAACCTGCGCTGCCTTCTTCACCCGATCCTCCTATTTCACCCTTAAAATGAACTTTAAAAATCACTATACTATTCATTAAACTATTCATTAAAATAATAAGTTCTTGTTAATGTGAGATTGACATCATTGATGACATTTTCTGAGATACTTACAATCTCACCCTTGTCTCCTGGCTCCCCTCGTGGACCCATATATCCAACAGCCCCCTGTAAGGTAAATAAGCAAAGATAGACACAAATGTTGGAGTAACTCAACGGGACAGGCAGCATCTCTGTAGAGAAGGAATGGGTGATGGTTCGGGTCGAGACCCTTCTTCAGACTGAGTAAATAAGTAAAATAAGTAAAACTATTATCTCACTCCTTGATGTCTCATCATGCGATTTATGCTGTCAACATGTAAAACGGAACACATTTTCATCAACCAAAACTTATCTGAAGGACTTCAAGATAATGAAAGCCATTTCAATTGACCACCAGAATGTGATTCGATATCAATGGGAAAAGAATTTCAAGTGTTTTTAAAATGAGGATCTCACTGGCAAATCATGCACTGCAGGGTAAATTTTGAAATTATCCCCCAAATCCCATCGGAACCGAATTATTCTCTTCAATGAATTAAACCTCAGGAATTTGAAAGGTCATTTTTTTTCATTTTGTCCTTTATGTTACATGCTCTCTCAAATAACCAGCACTCTTGGTGACTGCTCCCATGTCACTGGCAATACCTATAGGAGTTACCAATGAGTACAACCACTGAGGTTTTTCCACCTCTGTGCAGGACTTTCTGACAGTATGACTCGATGACTTAAAGGCCTGCGCTATTGGGAGAGAGCGGGCAAGCTAGGATTTCATTCCTTGGAGTGCGGAAGGCTGAGGGGTGATCTTATGGAGGTGTATAAAGTACTCATTCTCTCAGGAAAAATATAGGATCAATGCACAGAATTTTTTTCCCAGGGCATTGGAATTAAGGTTTGAGATGAGGAGGAAAATATTTAATAGGAACTTGAGGGGCAGCTTTTTCACTCAGGGGGTGTGGGGTAAACAGAATGAATTGTCAGAGGAAGGAGTTGAGGCAAGTAAAACACCAACATTTCAAAAACATATGGACAGGTATGTGGATAGGAAAGGATGAGTGGGATATGGACCAAATGTAGCCAAATGTAGGCAAATGGAAATAGATTAGATGAGGCGTCTTGGTTGGCATGGACACGTTGGGCTAATGGGCCCGTTCAAGTGCTGCATGACTACGACATGACTATGTAGAGATATGGGCCTTAAATCAGTGTCTTGATTCTGTTTGACTGTTCAAAGAGATCACAGCTATAACAGGTCAGTATCATGCAAGTTCAAGGGTAAGTCCTGACTCCCGCAGAATGCTTCCCTCTTCTGTCGCACAAGATATATTTTGTACATTTGAGATATTTTGGACATTTTAAATGCCTCCTCTTTGTCATTTTTACATGATTATGACCAATTTTCAAAGAATAATATTGAAGTACATTTTCCTTTGTTTGTAGTTGTGAGTACAATCAACCCCCATCTTACATCCATTCGGAAATCCACTCTTACAGAATTCACAGATCACTCCTGAAAGATTTGAGATGCTGAATAAAATACGCTCTAACAGCACTTGTGAAAAACAAGTTAATAAATAGTTTTTCTTTCAACTCATATTTTCTGACTCATGCACATATAACATGGCTTGGAATTGTGGAAAATCGCAATACTGATCATTCTCTATAAAAGCAACCTACCTTGAAAACATGGGGGTCACCTGTATAAATCGTTGTGGACATTCATGCTTAATACTTTCATTTGTTTTATATCACAAACGGAGACATTTTTAATTGCTATTTTGTTATTTTTGCCTGGTTATATAAACATATGTTATCCATATATTTTCATTGCAGAAAAATGTTGGCCTCAGTAAAGCCAGCAGAAGCCTAATTAAATCCCCAGGAGTGGAATTCAAAGAAAGTTAAAGTGAATCATTTCCCAATGAATCATTGTAAAAGATGAATCAGAGCTTGATGTTTCCCTTAAGTAATTCTGATCATAAGGGAGGATTTAAATATCTTTGCAATTAATTTGATTTCAGAGATTGTTAAGATAAATATGAAAAAATCCTGCCGCTTTTGTTTTAGCCTTATCAATCACAAATGTTTATGATGGGTTAATGGGAACATTTCTGCATATTGAGGAGTTATTTTGAACTTTGGTTGAAATGTCTTCTACATGTCACCCCTACTACAATTACCAATGGTCAAATATCAGTCCGTCTGCACTCAAGAAGCATTGGGACATTGATAAATTATTAGTACAAGAATTTCTCAATACCTTTTGCCCTCGTTCTCCCAGAGCACCTGGTTCTCCGCGAGGACCAGGAAGACCCTATAACATGAAAGCAATTTTAATAGGATTTCCTGCAACATCAAGTATGAGCATAATTAAATTCATCTGGGCAATGGGATGTGCGTGTACCATAGTGCCTGAGTAACCTGGATCTCCATGAGAACCTTCTTCACCCTCTTCTCCCTGGAAGGCATAAATGATAGAAGGATTGTCTTGTAACTGTGCAATCAAGATATTCAGCTTTTTTCAACTTAATAAAAATTGACCGCACTATATTTCTGGCCAATTTTGAGAATTCAATTTACTTCCCTCTTATACTATTTACTTAACTCCTCCCTGAATTACCCAAGGTTGTACTTTTATTACACTTTTTCATTCTGATTTTACAATTTATTTGTTTCAATGCTAAAAATACAATCTCCAAAAGCAAGGTAAAAAATATTAAGGAGCAATCCTAAACTGTTCCCCAATCAAATATGTATTTTACACATTACTCTAATGAAACAGAATCTGGTTTCCTTGTTGCACAACCACCAGGTTTGACAAATTAAGCTAAAATGCAAACTGTCAGAAACGTATTCCTTATAGTCTGGGGTCACAGGAGGTGCTTTATTACAGACTGGTTTCAGATCAACTTGAGTAAGGATAAACGCGTACAACAGGGAAATATGTGCTTTATCCCACTGACTATGTGCCAACCATCTAATGCTAACTTATTCTCAACTAATTTTATTACCCAACATTCCCATGAACTCCCCCTAGTTTCTACCACACAAAGGGCAAATTACAGTGGCCTCTTAACTTGTCAACTTAGACGTCTTTGGCAATTGGAAAGCAACCAGAAAACCAGAAGACCCACATTGTCACAAGTAGAACATACAAATTCCACATAGACAGCAAAGGTTGGAATTGAACATAGGTCATTGGAGCTGTGCGGCAGCAGCTCTGCTAGCTGTGCCACTGTGTATCTTATATTCCATGAACACTGCAGAGTTTATATGCATATGTAAACAGAGTGTTTCAAAGGTTTCAAATGTATTTTATTGTCACATGTACCAATTAAGGTACAGTAATCTGAGAATTACCATATAGCCATACGAAGAAAAAAGCAACAAGACACACAATTACATAAAAGTTAACATAAACATCCACCACAGCAGATTCCCCACATTCGTCACTGTGATGGAAGGCAAAAAAGTCCAATCTTCTTCCTCTTTATTCTCCCGCAGTCGGGGCAGTCAAATACCAAAACCATGCATGTAGCACATACTATTAAAACTCAACGAAGGAAGGGACAGACAGACTGTTGGCAAGGCAGCCATTGCTGGCGCCACCCGGTGGAAAGTAATAATCCAATGGTAGTTTCTTTTATGAACAATTAAAGGTAATATCAAGCTTTACATTAAGAAAAACTATAGAAATTAAGATCACAATTGCTAAAATAAGTCACCCAATTCTCCGAAGTTGTCCATCAGAGCTGAAGAATGCCTGTCTCAGTCTTTGCTGTAAATGGTCTCTTCCCGCTGGAGGATACCTATTTAGGGTTCTAATTGTAACTTACCCTTAGTCCTGGATCACCTCTCCTTCCTTGGGCACCCTTAAAACCTTGATAGCCCTACAACACATATGTCATTTCATTTTAAAACCTATTGAAAATATGAATGAAAAATCATGTACTTCATAAACCGGCGCCAAAAATCTAGTCAGACAACATTTTCTGCTTACTCCTTTAAAAAAAAATTGGAATCACAACATCAGTGCTTTTAGTACACTTTTAACATCCACTTTATTTAGAATATTGTTAAAATTTGGACTCTACTGCCAAAAAAGATGTGATTCAGGGAATCTATTAGGGAGGGATTAATGAGTATATTGATGTAATCGTCCTCAGTACAGCAGGAATATACAGATTACAAAGAGTGGTTCATTTTGTACATTGCATGTCCACTACTTAGGGTGGGGGTTGGGAGGTGGGTGAGGGGGGGACAGGGGTCAGGGTAGGGGGTAAATTGTGGGGGCATGTTGCCTTTGCATCCCAAAGTTCCATGGAATATCTAATGGTTGCCTGCCAAACTAACTGGATTTAGATGTAGAGGACTGACAAAGCTGACCCGATAGTGCCTGAGAGGCAGAGTAGACCTCGGGTTGTGGATCCTGAAGCCCTGCCCCAGGACCTCCTTGAAGGCCATTTGACAGCTCGCCACTGTCAAAGGCCTTGATAATTAAAGCATTAAAAATAACAACTGTCTAAATATTTTTTTTAAGTATTTAAAAGTACTTGCAAACTATAAAAAATGATTAAATATAACCAGACAATGTTAAAAAAAATTGTTTTTAATCATTTTTAACTCAAACTTGCAACACTGGGACCTGAATGATGAATCCAAGAACAGAGTAAGCAATTCAACGCACTGGCATCTGAGGGACAGATAGACAGCCCCTGAAATTTAACTTTTTCTTAATGGCAAAGCTTGGATTAGTCAGTGAGGATAGTACAGTGTGCCACAGCTATCCAGTTGTTGGAAAAAGTGTTCATCTGTTACAAGCTGTGCATAATATTGAGCAAAACACATTACAATCTGGGATGAAGCACTTGAGTCTTGCAGGATGAACTATTTTCCAAATCAGCATTCGTGGGCCTGCTCCACTCTATTGAATGGGGCCCAAGCGACTTATATTCCCCATTGTAACAGGGTATAAGTAAATGTTCCAAGCTCACAATGTTTTAGAACCTACCTTCCTTCCCTGAGTTCCAGGAAATCCATGATTGCCTTTATCACCTGGGTAAACCTGTAACAATAATGTTTACCTCAGTACCTTTACATTCATGAAAACGGAATGCAAAAACATGTATGCACAAGATGAATGAATGAATAAGTTTATAAGCCCAGTATTCACAGACAAGGTTGCTTGGCGTCTCACCTTGGTGCTCCGCCTGCAAGTGACAACGACATATAGTGACAGTTAAGAATGACACATAAAACATTAAACATTAATAATAAAACATTATTGATTAAACATGTGAATTAAGTAAAATACCAGAGCAAAAGGAGGCTACAGATTTTTGGTTATTGAGCTACTACTCGTGTCAAAAAGCTGTTTTTATGTCTGGCTGTGGCAGCTTTGACAGTCCAGAATCGCCTTCCAGAGGGAAGTGATTCAAAGAGTTTGTGGCCAGGGTGAGAGGGGTCAGAGATGATCTTACCCGCTCGCTTCCTGGCCCTTGCAGTGTACAGTTCATCAATGGAGGGAAGGTTGCAGCCAATAACCTTCTCAGCTGATCGGACGATTTGCTGCAGCCTCTGGATGTCGTGCTTGGTGGCCGAGCCAAACCAGACCATGATGGAGAAGCTGAGGACAGACTCTACGATGGCCTTATAGAATTGGACCATCATTGCCTGTGGCAGATTGTGCTTCCTCAGCTGCCGCAGGAAGTACATCCTCTGTTGTGTCTTTTCGACTGTGGAGTTGATGGTAGCCACCCATTTAAGGTCCTTGGAGATGATGGTTCCCAGGAACTTAAAATACTCCACAGATGTGACTGTGGTGTTGTTGATGGTGAGTGGGGTGAGGGGAGGGGCAGCTCTCCTAAAGTCTACAATCAATTCCACTGTCTTAAGAGCATTGAGCTCCAGGTTGTTTCGATGACACCAGGATGCCCACTTCCTGTCTGTAGGCAGATTCCTCCCCATCCTGGGTCAGTCCAATCAAGGTTGTGTAATCCGCAAAGTTGAGAAGCTTGACAGAGGAGTCATTGGAGGTGTGGTCATTGGTGCAGAGAGAGTAGAGGAGAGGGGAGAGTACGTAGCGTTGCAGTGCTCCTATGCTGAGGGTTTGCGTGTCCGAGATGTGCTTTCCCAGCCTCACATGCTGCTTCCTGTCTGTGAGGAAGCTGGTGATCCACCGACAGAGAGGTTCAGGCACTGTCAACTCGGAAAGTTTGGAGCGTAGTAGTTCTGGCATTATGGTGCTGAATGCAGAGCTAAAATCCACAAAAAATCCTCGCATAGGTCCCCTGGCGGTCTAGGTGCTGGAGGATGAAATGCAGGCCCAGGTTGACTGCGTCATCCACAGATCTATTGGCCCAATATGAGGGTCCAGCAGGGGGGTTGTGATATTTTTTAGCTTGGCCAGCACAAGCCTTTCTAATGGTTATTAGAATATAAAACAGCAAAGGAATAGGCCCTTCATCCTAGAGGCTTGATTGACTACGAGACCAAATTAAACTAATCCCATTGGCCTGAACATGGACTAGATCCCTCCTTTTCCTGCCCGACCATGCACTTGTTTTAATGTGTGTTAAACCTTGCTATCATATCTGCCAAATCACCGTGGATCCCATGTACCTTACCCTTCTGTATCAGTCGACTATGCTGTAAGCTATTAATTGCTTTACTAAGGTTATTCTTGGAAAATGTTCTTGAAATGGGAGAGCCTTACATCTGGCCCAAAGAATCCCAAGAAATCAACCACTGAAGATACACAGTCACATTCCATCATGCCTTCTATTCCAGATCTTCCGCACTTCATAAATGAAAGAGTTCAAAAGAAAAATAATGTAACCATTTTTTGTTTGCAACCAAAAATCTCAATTTTGCTAGCCCTCTGAAATAGTAATTTCTCGCAGAAGGAAGTTCAGTATAAAAAGCGAGCCATTCACCTTAAAAAGAGAGCTTAGAATGTAGAGAGATTAGAATGTATTGTACCCTATCAGTTTTCCCCCACAAAATGTAAAGGCGGCTAGCCCAATTAATAATTTTAAATTGGAGAAAATTTGATTTTTGATGCACATGAGCATAAAAGGGATGTGAAACACAGGTGGGTGCATGGAGGAAGCCACAGACAGAATCGCCAACATTTTAGTTCAGACTGAAAAGGCTGACGATGGATGAGGCCTATCCTAGACGTGACTTATTGTGTCTGCTGGATGATTCTGATGTGGACAATGTTCTGGAGCCAGCCTGTGTTGGGAAAACTAAACAGAAAAATGGGAGTCCTATATGGACATCAGGGCCGGATTTAGATGAAGAGAGGCCCTAGGCTATTCCACTTGAGGCCCCTCCCAATGCCCCACCCTCACGACGAGAGAAAGATTGAAGAGTCCACCAGATTGACACCGATGTGCAGCCGAGCGTGGCCAATGAGATAAGGGTTGGAAAGCTGCACTTTATATTTATTGTCAGTCCTAGTGTCGAGTTATCGGCTTAAAACACTATTATTCTGAAATGGAGGCCAAGGAAAATTACTGAAGTGTTGTTTAGAGACTACAGTGCGTTGTGACAGCATATGTCAGAAAGGCCTATGACTGTGTCAAAAATATTATACACCAGGCCCGTACGAAGCTTTTCAAAAAGGGGGGGATTACAAAACTTTTATGTGAAATAAGTGCACGCGAGCACATGTCACAAGCGCGAAGCTCAAAGACCCTTGCGGCCGGGGTTTTAGATGCTCTCTGGTGCAGTCTGAGCCTTATTTTGGAGCAAATTTATGACCAATATTTCAGAAATAATTTTGGTTGAGTCAAGAGTGATGAGTGGTTGTAATGGGATGATGCAAGGACCGCTCCCTCCGCAACTCCCTTGTCAATTCTTCCCTTCCCTCCCGCTCTACCCCTTCCCCGGGCACTTTCCCTTGCAACCGCACGAAATGCTACACTTGTCCCTTCACCTCCCCCCTCCACTCCTTTCAGGGACCCAAGCAGTCCTTCCAGGTCCGACAGAGGTTCACCTGCACCTCCTCCAACCTTATCTACTGCATCCGCTGCTCCAGATGCCAGATGATCTATATCGGTGAGACCAAGCAGAGTTGGCGATCGTTTCCTTCGAACACCTCCGCTCGGTCCGCAGTTAAACCAACCCGACCTCCCGGTCGCATCAGCACTTCAACTCCCCCTCCCATTCCGTATCCGACCTCTCGGTCCTGGGCCTCCTCCGCGGCCAGAGTGAGCAACACCGCAAGTTGGAGGAACAGCACCTCATATTCCGCTTGGGGAGTCTGCATCCTCTGGGCTTGAACATTGAATTTTCTCAATTCTGTTAACCCTTGCTGTCTCCTCCCCTTCCCACCTCTCCCTCGGCCCTCGGGCCCTGGCATTCCCTTTCTCTCTATCTCTCCCCCACCCTAGTCTCATTTTCACACTACAAATAGCTTACAATGGCTTGTTCCCTTTATCATCGATACTTTTTTGCATATCTTTCATTCATTGTTCTTTATCTCTCCACATCACCGTCGATATCTCTCGTTTCCCTGATCCCTGACCAGTCTGAAGAAGGGTCTCGACCTGAAACGTCACCGATCTCCTTCGCTCCTTAGATGCTGCTACACCCACTGAGTTTCTCCAGCCTTTTGTGTACCCCTGATTGGGATCATTGTTGTATACATTTTTTTTAAATCAAGAATTGAAGCTATCCTTGTTTTAATAATCAAGTTGCACTGTAAAATGTTATGAAAAATGTTATAAAGGAGCATGCAAACACTGCAAATAAAAGACTGTAAGTTTTTGCAGTAAATAAAACCTTTTTTTAGAAAATGTTTTGTGTGTTGATTTGATTGCCTGTTACTGTTCGACAGTGTTAGTGTGTGCACATTAAAAATATGATACAAAATGAAAGTCGCAAACTATGGAACACATATTTTTCAGTATTGTTATCAAGGAAATGAAAGCAGTTCCAATTGTTTGATATTATTCATATGGAGGAGAAAATATAATTGCTCTAAAACCTACCTTAATTTTGCAATCTCACTAAAGATAATCCCCCTTTCCCTCTCCACCCTCCTCCTTCCCCCTCCCTCCCCCCCTCTGTCGCAACCCCCCCACTTTCACATCCCCCCATCTCTCTCCCTCCCTCCCCGTCTCTCTCCCTCCCATGCAGCGAGGCTCCAACTCGGCGCCGCAGATACCGCAGCCCGGAGAAACGGGCACTCTTGCAATGCAATATTCCACTACTTACCTGGAGTCGACACCAAGGATCTTTGGTAGACACGAGGCATCGAGGTGATTGCGTGGAGTGCAAATGGAGATCGGAACCCGCCCGGGCCCACTGTGCACACACGGAGAGACAGCGTAATTTTGCGTCCCTACTGCGTCACCGGCTTCCCCCAAACTGCGCAGGCGCGGATGGTCGCAATTTTTACCCCAAAACTTCCAGCGGGCCAGAACCAGAATTTCGGGTAATTTCCGTCAAAGTGGAAACGCTGATAGCACTCCAATTTTTTTTCTCTGGATTTTCTTTACTCTGCGGAAAAAAACACCTTGGCTGGAAGCCCCCCAGTTTTTGAGGCCCTAGGCTTCAGCCTATGAAGCCTATAGGTAAATCCGGCCCTGCCGAGGCCCCCCTAGATCCGGCCCCCTGAGGCCCTAAGCTTAAGCTTGTAAAGCTTATATGTAAATCCAGCCCTGATGGACATCCTCGCAGAGTTTTACAGCATGGAAACAGGGCCTTTGACCCTCAGAGTTCACGCTGACCAACAATCTCCCATTTGCACTAATCCTTAATTAATCCATTCATTCTTCCATATTATCATCAACTTCCCCCACATTCTACCACTCCCTACAGACCCGAGGCAATTGACAGCGGCCAATTTACCTACCAATCTTCACATCTCTGGGATGTGGGAAGAAACCCAAACAACTGGTTATTTCTAAATATTGGGTTGTTCCCTAACTCAGGACTTGACCTTTGTGATCAGATGCCTGGTTTAAAAAAAACTCAAGAGGAAAATGCAGCTTCACATCAAGACCATAAACAAGAAGTGAAAGTAAATCACAGTGATTTTTTTTTTTAATTTGAAGAGTGTGCAGATTCATCATTGGGCAGAGGGAATATGCCCATTGATGGTGACCTCTGTGAGGGTTGTACTTACGGCACCAGGTAGCTCACCGCATGTTACATCAGCTGCCTTGCTGGCATTGCTATAGATTTCGAACTGGTGCACATCCACCTGAGTTGTAAAAGAAGTAGTCAGATGAATCTGAAGAGAAGCATACACTCACATTTCTAGTTTTCCTTACATGAAAGAAAGCCACTCAGCCTTCCAGTCTATGCCAGCTCACAGAACACACTATTCCCTAATTTATTATCTCTTTAACCTCCTCATCCACATCCCTGTCAACTTCCATCAGATTCTACTGCACACCTATGCAGTAGGGGCAATTTACAGTGTCAATTAACCTACCAATCCACACACCTCTGGAACATGGGAGGAAACCACAGCACCAAAATGAAACTCAGTCAATTTGGAACATGCAAACTCCACAGGATTGAACCTGGTTGCTGGAGCAGCGAAGCAGCCGTTCTAACAGCTGCACCACTGAACACATGAACAAAGATGACAAAAACTGGTTTGTCTGAATGACAAGCAGCAAACTGATCAACTTTCCAGCATTTCCCTTGATAACTAACAGTTCAGTAGATAACTAATATGTTGTATAACCACAGAATAATCAAACAATTTCAGCCATTCAACTAAATGAGTAACAGATAGTTAAATATTTTGCAACTTTACCAGTATATTATTTACATATAAAGAGGGAATTTTACTAACATCGCTCGTATCTGCTCCTTTCCCCATAAATAATTGACTGCAACAGCCCCCAATGACTTTGAGCTGCCTTCTCATTTCCACAAGAACTAAAGAAAGTTAAACAAATTCCACTTCCTACAAATCCCCCCTCAGTCAAAACATCCCAACACTGAAAAGTAAAAAGGTAATTCATTCAAGCATCATCAAGATATTAACTTTAAATTTAAAACCTCAGACCATGGGCAATTATTAGCACGGACGCATTTACAGATATTGCAGATTCAAACAACAGTAATTAAATTTGTTTTACTTATGTGAAGTTCTGTGGGATGAAGAATTAATGGCAGGAATTGGAATGTCATGGAACAATATGTGCTTACAGGAAGTGTTGCATCACTCTTCGCTCCTTTAACAATAGCAGTAACTCCATCCATGGCAATGGTGCCATACAGTTGAATGGGAGCCGTGCCAACCTGCTGGCAATCAACAAATAAAGTCAACTGGGTCCTTGTGGCACCAAGTGAGAGCTTGTGCCAGGCCTGGTTAAACAGCTGGCCCACATTCTCAAAGGTGGTGATCTCTTCTCCCACTGCTGTTACAATGTAGACTTCAACAGCATTGGTCTCACCATACAGACGGAGTCGGAACTGTTCAGTGCCATATCTATCAGTTATCTCCCACAGATTCCACACTATCCTGGGAGTGTTTTTTCTCATTCTAAAAGTTGTGACAATGGAGAACTCTTCAGGGAATCCAAATTGGTACACAAGTCTGTAAGGATCACAAAGATATAATATTTTTTTAAAGCAGTGTAATTATGAGGAAACCTTTTAAAAATGAAGTGACATGGCTTTCATGCTTGACTCTAATTTTACCCATCATTTATGGAGAACAGTGTAATAATATGCAGAGTGACAGGATACAAGTTTAACCAAAGCAATATCATGCCTGAAGAAGTGTTCCAAACTGAAACACTTCATCTGTCCATTTCTCTCCTCAAATGTTACCTGTCCCGCTGAATTCCTTAACAGTTTATCTTTTGCTCAGTGGAGTAAGAATTGGTCTTTCCTCACAATTGTTAATCAAGTGTTGAAGAGTGGCCTCGCATTGTACCCCCTTCAGGGAAGCTAATGGAAATGGAAATTAGGAGGGCGGTATTGCATGTGGCAGATAATGAGAACCTCTTTAACTCTACTTCCAGAATAGGCTTTATCTCAATGACTTTCAGTTATTGGCAAGGTAAACATACACCACCTTCGGGAGGAAAGAGGAACAATTGAAGGGATTGTCTGCCAATTATTGTTTTTACACAACACGGGCAGGTGAGATTATTTTATCTTGGCATCATGTTTGGTCCATACACTGTGATTTCCTGTATTCTAACCTCACTGTGAAGTGAACCCAAGAGGGTGCTTACATTCAGGTAATTATATAAAGAAAGTTGGTGTCTGCAGTGGCAGCATGAAAATTATTGGATTGTTGTAAAAGTCAATTTGCTTCACAGTTTTCTTAAGGGAAGGAAATCTTTTGAATTTACCCTGTCTGGCTTGTAGGTGAATCCAGCCCCCCAGTGTGATTAATTATCAACTGTCTTGTCAGTTTGGGGATAATTTGGAACAGACAATAGACGTTGGCATTGCCAAAGACATCTACAACTTATAAACAAATAAATAACAAAATAATTTATTTGGATTGCATTCCAAAATCAAACATATTAAAAAAAAATTAGACATCAAATTATGTCTGTATTCTATGTTTCAACCCAGGAGCATCAAAGGTAAAGGAGACAAAGGAGCAGAAATCAGTGACTCCAGAGAGGCAGACATGCTCCTAGTCTGTGGCCAACTATGCCTTGGGTTCTGCCCTCAACATGCACCTATTGGGTTTTGCCACAATCTCTGCCACCCAGCTTGCTTAGATGGTAAGGGAATTTCCTCCAGTATTATCCTCAGAGTCAGTCATGATGAAGGACTGGTACACTGCAGCAGGACCTGAACAAGTGATGGACTCATGAAGATAAGCTTTACTCATTGTAACATAAGTCCAATTATTATTTCCAAAGAGATTGCTTGGTTACCAGCCAAAAGGCTTTGAAAGACTGCTTGGAGAAAATAATTGCAGCTTGAGAAACCAGCAGAGTCAGGATCTATCCAATTTAATAAATCTGTGCCCCTGCTGATCATTGGGTCGAATGACTGGTACATTGGGGACCTACAGATGGTCCTGCTCTTGCTGTGGACAGGTTATACAAACTGCTCAGTGATAGACAAATACCATCCAACAGCTAAGAACAAGGTGGTGGAAGGGACTGTCAATGGCTTGGAGTTAGGTATATTTTTGCAGAGGATTCAGGCCAGGGATGAGGGGTGCAATGCCTCGGTATGTTGGGACATTGGGAGTAGGGTCTGGGACGCGGCTACATTGGGGGATCAGAAATTAGTGGGTATTGGGGGAGTGGATCTTCATGTCTTCTTTTATCCAACAGGATGAAAGACAAGGCACTTGCAGTGCAGGAGAAGTAATCCAGGATGTTCCAAAGAAACAAAGCATCATGGGAGTTACCAGCAACAATCACAGCAAGCACAATTTTTGATGAAGTTACTCACAATGCTGCAAAAGGATGATTAAGCAGTGAATATTATCACATTGCACGCCACTGATGTGGATATCATCTCGGTCACATTGGGAACTGGCCAGGTTAAGTTACAATGTACTGTATGTGAAACAACCTGGAAATGCTTTTTACCTCTTTTCACCACAGAATAAATACATTTTCAATTAAATTAACCCAGGGGAAATAAAATGTGATTGAATTGAATATGTGATTGAATGTTAGGGACAGTTGTTCTTTCATTTACACACGTGCAACATTCTGTGAACTTTGGCACATCACATGATTTTATGAACAATGCTATAGAAATGGAAGCTTTTTCCTCTCAGGATGATTACAATGCTGCCAGTCTTCAGCTCTGCCAGAATTAAGTGTTCATCAGGGATATCTGACTCACATACTCTTTGCTGGAACAATAAAAATGTTCCCCGAAAGAAATTACAGATAATTGAACACTATGATCTTAACATGTTTTGATGGAATCCAAACATTTTTATTAAAGACACATAGCTTTGTGATTCAAATTCAGCTTCCAAGTGAATATGGAACTCGTATCTTTGGCACTAACCTAATAATCCACGCCAATTTAATAAGGCCAGAAATTCTGAGAGAGAAAAGGAATTGATGCACTGGGGCCATAAAAATGAAGCTCAAATAGCGAGCAGTTTATTGTGGTTCTTGGGATTTGGTTATAGATATAATACCAGTGCAGGAGGCATAATTATGTAAAATCTCTTACCATGATATATGTGTTGCGATGCCAACCGTACATTTCTCCATCAGTGCAAAGTACTGTAACTATAACTTTTGGAAGTGAAATGTTATGGATGTAATAGATCCATAAAAAACAGCCACCATTGTAAATTTTTTTTTTACATTTTAAAGTAATTTGGACTGAATATTAGATATTGGGAGATGCACGGTGCATTGAATGTTATTTAGAGAGTGGTCTTTTTATTTGATAGTGGTGAGGATGAGAACATAGATTTTAGCAACAATTGTAGAATATGTATCAAACTGACCATTCTGTTTGGCATTACATACCTAGTTTCTCTCCTAAACTGCACTCCCGGTTGCAAACGATAAGCCATTAAGTCAGTTTGTGGTCCTTCCACTACATGGACTCCAGCTGTGGTGGTTACCCTTAATGCTTCCAACATGTTAATAACTGGAACACAGCAGAAGCATAATTAGCATTAGGCCTTTAGCTGTTTATCCACTCCATAAAGCGATACTCCTAACTAAGCATTACCCATGAACATTTTTATCTCAATAGAACGGTATCAGGCAGAAAGTAGCCTAGCAATACAGCATCAAGGAAAAGTGACACATTCTTCATATTTGCATAGGTCTTTATTTGCACATCACTTATTCTTTGAGGATGGACAGGTTGTTTTGGGTTGAAAGCACTAGAAATGTTTCACTTCCATTTTATTTTATTTTTAATATGGCAACCTATGGAACAACTCAATAATCTTTGTTCTGCAGATGGTGCCTGGGCTGCTGATATTTTCCAGCATCTGCAGTAATAGGCATTTGGGTAATAACCATTACTGAAAGTTACAGGAACAATTGTTAAGAGCAGCAATCTCTGCTGACACAAAAACTATACTTTTAAAAAAGTCAAACCTTTTAGAACAGAGCATGTAAATTGTTAAAGAATGCGAGGGATTGCTTCAAAATCAATAATACAAATAATGAAATCAGGTTTGACGATTCAGAACCACATAAAAAAGCCCTTGGGATTAATGCATTTTCTACACTATTGCCATCTGGTAATGTGTAGTGTATAATATGAAAAATGATGAGTTGAGATCATGCACCTATAAGGCAAGAACATCATTAAATATGTGTTAGATATACATTAAACCCCTTCGCAAATCTCTGTCTCTATCTGTCTCTCTCACTCTTCCATGGACCTATTTTAAGCCATCTTTATCCAGTAATGAACAATAAGGGCCCTGGGCAGGATCTCAAAGGTCGTGAGCAAGGCCATGAACAATATAAATTTAGATATGCCAGGAGTTGACACTTAACGATAAAATATGAATGGAGGATACAGTGCACTGGTTTTTATTAAAATTAGTACATTGTGTAGATTACAATGCCGAGTTGTCTGAGCCTATGCTTTTCTGTTATAGAGAAATCCAACTGGGAAGTTAACACTGGTTAGTTTCATTCTCAGTGCATTTTTTGGTAATTTAATAACACAGTTACAATGTTATGACATACAAAAGCAATTTTGTTAAAATTGAAATTTGCAAGAAATGTGGTTTTGATTTTAAAATTGCTCAATATTTAACATTTTTGTGCGGTTATATCTCTCAATTTTCAATTTATTTTTTCATGGTCCACATATTTTTACGATGGATAATTGACATCATGAACAATTTAATTAATAAACGTTTACTTTGTTTTTCTTTACACTGACTGGCTGAATATTTCCATAATTTTCAGTTTTTTGTGATTAACTCCTATAAATTCAACCACATCACACCACTAGGTGTGTTGAAACATGCACAAAAGGCTCTGATTTGAAAACAACATTTTTGACTTGTGCAATTATTGTAGTCCTCCACAACACCACTGTAAAAGGCGAGTTTTCAGATCTCCAGCCATAACGTTTAATGTTTTGGTTACCATTCTCAATTCATGCATCTTCCATGTTAAAAAAATATCAGTAGCAGTGAAAATGTTGAGGAATCTTTGAAAATAAAAGCATTTGCATTCACACTTACACTCCAATGCAAGATAAATGACTGAGAACAGTGAACATAGAACAACACCACACAAGGTAGGCCCTTCTGCCCATCATGTCTGCACGGACCATAATCTAAATAATCTCTTCTACCTGCACATCCTTCCACATGCTGTTCATGTGCCTGTCTAAATACCTATATTTGCTATTGTATCTGCTTCTACTGCCTCCCCTGGCAGTTCGTTTCAGACGCTTAAAAAAAGTCCCACATCTCCTTTAAATGTTTCCACTCTCACCTTAAACCTCTACTATTTGACATTAGGAAGTCCAGGTGATTTGACACTGTTGACTTCAGCACAAAATGGGAAATAACGTGGATGAGGGTAGAAACATCAGAGTCAGAGATCATTAACTATGGTGAAGGGGTGGGAGATTGCAACCTTCACGTGACCCACCCTGTTTCGACTAATGCAATCAATCCGACGTGCACAAACAAATAGATCAAATAGAACAAGTTGTTGTACAACTTTAGGTTGTGCAAACCATACACAAGCAATGGTGAAAGTACTGAGGTATCTATGAAACAAAAAAATCATTTGCTTTTATACTCATTTGCTCCAGTATATTGCACATTCATATTTGAAAACCATAGTTTTAGAAGATACAGGAATAAAGTAGAAGGTTGGGGGAAAATTGATACCAGAAAAATATTGTCGACTTAATCTGTTGGAAAAAAGAGAAAGAAAATGAAAGTCTGGTAGATAATGAAGTGAAACTTACTTCAGAGTTGCACATTGTATACAGGGATTTGAATAACAGGTCAGCTGACTCCTCTGAAAATGGCAAAGTAATGAATAAAAGTGAAAGTGAAAGGGACAAAGGTAGAGAGAAAGATGAGTATTATCTGAGGTGGATGTAAATGTTTTTGATGATGGATGATTAAAAGGTCTGACCTTTGTGAGACAAATCACCAAAGTTGCACCTAGCCCAGTTCTGTCTGTGTATAAACAATTTGGGTGGTAAATTGCAGGCTAGAGGGCCTGTCCCACTTTCACGAGTTATTCACGAATTCTCCTGTGTTATTCACAAATTCTCCCGAGTTTTCAAATTCGCAGAATGTTCGTAACAAGTCCGTAGGAGGCTGTGGAAATATCGTAGCGGCTCGTTATGCCAGCCGTAGGTACTCGGGGCATCAGGTAAGTCGGGACGTTTTTTTCCAGCCTGATGAAAAATGCCCAATAGTAAAAAATAGCCCAGAGTACCTACGGCTGGCATAACAAGCTGCTACGATATATCCACTTACTCCTACGGCCACGTTACGAACATTCTGCGAGTTTGAAAACTCGGGAGAATTTGTGAATAACTCGGGAAAGTGGGACAGGCCCTTAACTCTTTGCAGGAACCAGAGATTCACTGGAACATATCGGATTGTGGAGATGCGGTTGAGCCTCGATATAATAGCCAGTTTCCCAGACTGGAAACAACTATATTTCCACATCCAATGTTCTCTGGGATATGTGTATGGAATTCTTGCTATGAGATGAGTAACTTCTCTGACAGGGATGGAAAGGTTTGTAGGGGTGGGGGCTGAAGGGTGGTGAACAATCTGTAGTAGGAGATAGGCAGAATTACCTCCACCTGTCATCATTTGCACGCCTCCCATGGGGGAGCCACTTCCTTCTTGGTCTGGACCTCGAGACGTTATGGTAGATGGGTCAGGAACTGAAATTTCAGGAAACAGTCCGAGTGGGGTGTTAATGATATTGGAAATGTTGGTTGTGGTCATGTGCAGATCACCATGTGCAGACATTTCATCCTCAGTGGAAGTGCTTCCCGATCCTCTTCTCTCTGACGACTGTCTGTACAACTCTTTAGCAGCAGACCCTTCCAAGGCATGTGGGCCACCATCTCCTAGAAGAAACATAGAAGATAGAACAATACAACACAAGAACAGACCGTTCGGCCCACAACGTGTGTGCCCAAC
This sequence comes from Okamejei kenojei, assembly GCA_035221665.1. Classification (NCBI taxonomy): domain Eukaryota; kingdom Metazoa; phylum Chordata; class Chondrichthyes; order Rajiformes; family Rajidae; genus Okamejei; species Okamejei kenojei. The sequence goes on from CM069134.1 coordinate 93,906,040, forward strand.
ATTGTGTTAAATTAAACTGCTCACTTCTGCCCGCATGTGATCTATATCCTTCCATTCCCAACCTATACATGTGTCTATCTAAAAGCTTAAATGCCACCTAGTATTGCTTCAACCACCATCCCTCATTGAAACAGTGGATAACAGTACTATCTAAATAGCGTCATGTTGGGAAAAGGGGAAGTACAACGGGATCTGGGGGTCCTTGTACATCATTCTATGAAAGTAAGCATGCAGGTACAGCAGGCAGTGAAGAAAGCGAATGGCATGTTGGCCTTTAGAACAAGAGGAATCGAATATAGGAACAAAGAAGTCCTTCTGCAGTTGTACAGAGCCCTAGTGAGATCACACGTGGAGTATTGTGTGCAGTTTTGGTCCCCTAATTTGAGGAAGGACATTCTTGCTATTGAGGGAGTGCAGCGTAGGTTTACAAGGTTAATTCCCGGGATGGTGTGACTGTCATATGCTGTGAAAATGGAGCAGCTGGGCTTGTACACTCTGGAGTTTAGAAGGATGAGAGGGGATCTCATTGAAACATATAAGATTGTTAAAGGCTTGGACACACTAGAGGCAGGAAACATGTTCCCGATGTTGGGGAGTCCAGAACCAAGGGCCACAGTTTAAGAATAAGGAGTAAGCCATTTAGAACGGAGACGAGGAAACACTTTTTCTCACAGAGAGTGGTGAGGCTGTGGAATTCTCTGCCTCAGAGGGCGGTGGAGGCAGGTTCTCTGGATGCTTTAAAGAGAGAGCTAGACAGGGCTCTTAAAAATCGCAGAGTCAGGGGATATGGGGAGATGGCAGGAACGGGGTACTGATTGGGGATGATCAGCGATGATCACATCAGTGCTGGCTCAAAGGGCCAAATGGCCTACTCCTGCAGCTATTGTCTATTGTCTATAACTTCAGCAGCAATCTTTGGTAATCTTGAATTTTGGATTTGTACCAAATATTCTATTTATGTCAGGATACATCCAAGAATCAGCCAAGTGGGCATGCTGAGACCTTTTCAAGATCTCCCAATGCTTTACATCTCTGGTGCATGATGATGCATGATTGCATTTGCAGCTTCGCATATACTTGATCCAGTGTTCATATTTGCTTATGACAAAATCCATTTGGCTCATTATGTCCATAACAATCCTCTGAATATTCCCATACACCCTCCTAGTTTCTTGTAACCTATTCGTATCACATGCCCAACAGCTCTCTACACACCCACGCAATGGCTAATTTCATAGCAGTCAATTAATCTACCAACCCTGTGATATTGATATAGGAAGAAACCAGAGCACCCAAGAAAAACCCACACTGTCAAGAAAAAGCATACAAGCTCCACACAGACAGCACTGGAGAACAGAATCGAACGTGGGTCACTGATGCTGTGAGGCAGCAGCATTAACTGTTGCATCACTGTACAGCCCATTCCAGGTGATATAACCTAGGATGTGGTTCCAAGAAGAGGAGAACAGGTGAAGCTTTGCTGCTGGTAATTAGTAACACTTTGATTGTGGAAGAATGGAGGTGAAGTAATAGTGGAACAAGTATTTCCATTGGCTCCAGTGCTGTTGGACCTAATCTAGTTTGGTTGACATGTAGGGCTGAAAGCTCCACCCAAGCTCCTCTCTGCTGTTGTATAAGGGAGGTTCTGGTGCTGAGTAGGCGAATCTTGAATTAGTTTTGGAGCAAGTTGCATTCTGTCCCTCTCCAATACCTGCTGAACAGGACTGCAACATTTCATCACTGAACAGCTGTGGCGATTTGTGACCGAGTGATTTTTAGGCCATTTGAGGATATTAAACCTTCTGCCAAAGCTACTAGTCATTTGCAACTTAATTGAACTTTATTACCTCAATCTTTTTGAAAGTCATAACATTTAATGGAGCAACAGAGTCATCAAGAACAAAATAAAATAAATCAAATGCACCCTTTGAAATTCAGGGAACAAAGATTTAACACTAATTGTGCGCTTGTCCTTGAGGATTTTGTCATTTAAAAATGCAAGACATTTAACACCCAGTTACATCAACACTACAATTTAATGATGAGCACTGCTGGAACCTTGAATTATTCTCAGTCCTTAATCAAGTTTGTCCATCTGGAAATTTTATATAAATCATATATTTCTGCAGAAAGTGTACACGGTCAGGAATTTTCATTTAATTAGAAAGAGATGCAGTACAAATTTCCATACTTCCTAGTCATCAAGTAACTATCCACAACAAACTGCTGCTACAAGGGAAAACACAACTGCTTGTCCTTCCAACTTGACCTCTCTAAATACATTTGATTTTGAGAATATTGCATTCTTTTGTCTGCCAGAAATTATTAACAGAATTAAAAGATATCTATGGATTTACACCCAAATAACTTGTTTAGGTATTTACAAATTAGAGACTATATCAAGTCAAACATGCAAGACTATAAGAATAGAGAGCCAGGATTATTGGATGAATGGCTTAACAAACACCCAAATACAGAAAAATTAATAGCGTGCATATATAATACTCTTTTGGATAGGGAAGTCCCAACAACAGAATCATACCGACAGATATGGGAAAATGAAAATAGGTCTATCTATAATGAAAGACACTTGGGAAGAAAGTTTACAATGTATACACCGATGCTCATTAAATGCCAGACATACTTTGGTACAATTTAAAGTAATACATAGATTACACTACTCAAAAACGAAGTTAAATAGAATTTTTCCTAACATTTCTTCTATTTGCGATAAATGTCAGAATTTAGAAGCCAACAACGCATAGTTTTGTAACATGCATAAAACTTAATAGTTATTGGACTGATATTTTTGGAATCATCTCTGAGGTTCTTAAAACTAAATTGGACCCTGATCTAAAGTTAATAATATTAGGAGTCCCTGACTCAAGCTTAATATTAACAGTAAGTCAAAGAAATTTTGTTTGATAATTGGAAAAAAATTAATATTAAAATTTTGGAAGGGAACATTATCCCCCACAATCAAAATGTGGACTGTGGAAATGTCGGAGACGTTGCATTTGGAGAGAATTAGGTTTGTCCTAATGGACAAATATGAACTTTTTGAACAAATATGGTCTCCATTCATTGATTACTTAAAGGGGTAGCTGAGCTCAGCACCGTAACTCAATAAGTACCCTGGTGTAGGATTAGATGAAAAAAGTATTGGGATCTGTATACATGTCTCAATAGATATTGTTATATGAAACTGTTCCATTCAATGTAAAGATTCCTTTTTTAATTTTTTATTATATAATAATTGTTTTTTTTTTTCTTGTTTATCTTTATTATTTTTTATTTTTTATTATATAATCATTATTATTTAATCACAACGTCTTGATTGATTTATACTTTTATTTTTTTTTCACTCCCTTACCTTCCCAAAAAAATCAAAAATAGTAGCATATATAAATTATCCCGTAATATCTGTACAACGTTTGTGATAAGTCTGATTTGTATTTGAAGTGCTGTTGTACTTTAGATAATATGCATTGCTTCTAATAAAAATATTAAACAAAAAAAAGAAATTATTAACAGTATAATAAACTGTGCAAATTGCACACAGTTTAGGCAAAAACTCAGATTAATATCACAACCAGGAAAACATTATGAATATTGGCAGCTATGGATGAACAAAGTGCATATCAACAATTCCCATTTACAAAGGGCATTTAAGGAGCAAAAATGTAACAAAATGCTTCACTAGGGTGTTATCAAACAAAAGGTTAACCAAATATTTTACATCCACTGAGTATATTGCAGTAACGTAAAAATAGATTAACTGTTCCATGCTTGCAATAACAACAATGGATTATCAAATGTTAATTATTGGAAATGGATCATAATACTTGTATTAATTATTTTTACTTCATTTGCATTAGAAAATTATCAGATAGTAAGCATTAAATGGATGTAAAATTACAATACTTTTACAGAAATGTAGCCAAAATCAGGAAACAAACAAGCAACAGACCAGCACATACAAGATAGTGGAGGAAGCAGCCACAGCTCAGATAACAATAAACTGGTTGCACAGATCTTACTCACCAGAAAGAGAGCCTGAATATTCTTGACAATAAACGTCAAGTGAATGCTGAGAAACTAGAAAATAAATAACCAGCCACAGTGTACGGTTTTTCCAAGACATGGAGAAAATCTGTAAGTTTGGATTAAAAATAAATGATAAATTAATGACTATACAATGAGAGAAGTTATTTGATTCATATTATTTTAGAAAGCGGATTTATGATAGAAAAGTGAATAATCAAGACATAGTGCAAGTTTTGCCTTTCACATTCAAAACAAGATATAGTGTGAAGAAGAAATTTGGTATGCCTCTGAATAATAAAAATAAATGTTTACTGATATACTGTAAAAAGTATTCTCACTAGTTGCATCATGGTCTGATATGGCAATTCCAATGCACAGGAATGCAAGAGACTTCAGAGGGTGGTGGATTCAGCCCAGTCCATCCTGGTCACAGATCTCCCCTCCAACGAAAGCATCTACATGAGGCGCTGCCCCAAGAAAGTGGCATCAATCATTAAGGATCCCCACCATCTGGGCAAAGGCCCACCTCACATCAGGGAAAAGATATAGATGCCTGAACTCCCACACCAGCAGGTTCAGAAACAGCTGCTTTTCTATAACTATTAGGTTCTTGAACCAACCTATGCAACCCTAATCCTACTGAAAAATAAAAACGCTCTAGTCCACCTCTTGCACTACCATGGATTTAATTTTTTTATAATTATGTTTTTGCACTGTCTTCTATTGTGCAGTTTTTAAAATTGTTGAAATGTTATGTAATTTATGTATAATCTGTTTATAATATTTTTTTGTCCAAGTGTATTGCCTGTGATACAGCAGCAGGCATGATTTTTCTCTTAAACCATTAATTGACCTCAGTTTAGTTTAGAGATACAGGGTGGAAACAGGCCCCTTGGCCCACACTCGACCAGCGATCCCTGCACAGTAATACTATCCGATACACACTAGGGGCAATTTACACTTATACCAAGCCAATTAACCTACAAACATGTACGTCTTTGGAGTGTGGGAGGAAACCGAAGATCTTGGAGAAAACCCACTCGGTCACGGGGAGAACATACAAACTCCGTACACACAGCACCCGTAGTCGGGATCGATCCCCGATCTCCGGTGCTGCAAGATCTGTAAGGCAGCAACTCTACTGCTGCTCCACCGTGGCCACCCATAATCCAGTTACCATTATCCATTCTGTTTGGCCACCACTTCTAACAACCAAGAAAGAAATGTCTTGTTTAACAAATTTGGAGTCAGGATTATATAGCATGAAACAGGTCCTTAGGCCCAACTTTTCCATGTCAGCCAAGATGTCCATCTACTCTAGTCCAGTTTGACCCCACTTGACACATATCCATCTAAATCTTTCCTATCCATGTACCAGTTCAAAGGTCTTTTAAATGCCATTATTGTAGCTGCCTCAACCACTTCCTTAAAAGGACTTAAAAGGTTGCCCTTCAGGTTCCTATTAAACGTTTTTTATCTCGCCTTAAATCTATTCTATCTAACTCTTGATTCCCCGTTGGGGAAAAGAGTGTGCATTCACCCTATATATGCATCTTCATAATTTTATACACCTCTGTAACATCACCCCATAATCTCTTAAATTCCCACTGAATAAATTCCTAACCTTCCCAACCTCTCCCTATACTTCAAGTACTCAAATCTCATAAATCCTTTCTACACTCTTTCCAGCTTAATAGCATCTTTGTTACAGCTGGTGAGCAAAATGAACAGGATACTCCAAGTGTAACCTTGCCAACTTCTTATTTAACTGCGACATAATGTCCTAACTTTTATGGTCAATGCCGTTATTGATACAGATTAGTGTGCCAAACGTCTTCATCACAACCCTGTCCACCTGTTTCAGCGAGCTATGTACTTGTACTCCCAGTGTAGCGGCGGATTTTCATATCTTTCAGGTAATTAGCACCCTAGCTGCTAAATGGATGAAAATGATTTAAGGGGGTGTCTTCGAAACGCTTGCGAACTCACTCACAGAGACCTTCAGAACTTCTTCACAGATATGGCTTCTAAACACAGTCTTTCAATTAATAAATGCTTTATTGTTGATAGAAAACAGTAAGATACATCCAAATTTCTTCCGACTTGTTAATACAATCTTCATCGAACTCCAGCTTATTATTTTAAACATTAGAAAACTCCTCGTGTCTCTGTAACACTGGCAAGATCTGGCATTGACCTGGCATGATCCCGCATGGCAGAAGGGTTAACCTTCCCCATCGTCTCTCCAAAGTAATCTAAAAACTAAAATTCTGCGCAAGCATCTAAGCTCCAAACATGCCCCAAAACACGTCATAAATCCCACCCACAATATAATGGGCAGTCTAAAATTAAAAGGCACATGTTAAGGGAAAAAAAATAGCAAAGTCAAATGTGGGTCCCTTGAAGGCACTTACGGGTGAAATTATTATGTAGAACAAGGAAATGGCAGAAGAGTTGAACAGGTACTTCAGATCTGTCTTCACTAAGGAAGACACAAACAATCTCCCAGAAGTACTGGAGGACAGAGGATCTAAGGGGGTAGAGGAACTGAAATAAATTTTCATTAGGCAAGAAATAGTATTGGGTAGGCTAATGGGAAAATCCCCTGGGCTTAAAGATCTGCATCCCAGGGTCCTCGGGGAGGTGGCTCTAGAAATAATGGACACATTGGTGATCATTTTCCAATGTTCAATAGATTCAGCATCAGTTCCTGTGGATTGGAGGATAGCTAATGTTATCCCACTTTTCAAGAAAGGAGTGAGAGAGAAAACGGGCAATTACATACCAGTTAGCCTGACTTCGGTGGTGGTAAAGATGCTGGAGTAAATTAATAAAGAGGTAATAATGGGGCATTTGGATAGCAGTAAAAGGATTACCCCTAGTCAGCATGGATTTATGAAAGGAAAATCATGCTTGACTAATCTTCTGGAATTTTTTGAGGATGTGACAAGTAAAATAGATGAAGGGGAGCCAGTGGATGTAGTGTACCTAGACTTTCAGAAAGTGTATCTAGTCACAGGAGACTGGTGACTAAAATTAGAGCACATGGTATTGGGGGTAGGGTGTTGACGTGGATAGAAAATTGGTTGGCAGACAGGAAGCAAAGAGTAGGAGTGAACGGGTCCTTTTCAGAATGGCAGGCAGTGGCGAGTGGAGTGCCGCAAGGCTCGGTGTTGGGGCCGCAACTGTTTACCATATATATTAATGATTTGGAAGAGGGAATTAAGAGCAACACTAGCAAGTTTGCGGATGATACAAAGCTGGGTGGCAGTGTGAACTGTGAAGAGGATGTTAGGAGGTTGCAGGTTAACCTGGACAGGTTGAGTGAGTGGGCAGATGCGTGGCAGATGCAGTATAATATAGATAAATGTGAGGTTATCCACCTTGGCGGCAAAAACAAGGGGGCAGATTATTATCTCAATGGGGTTAGGTGAGGTAAGGGGGAGGTACAGAGAGATCTGAGTGTCCTTGTACACAAGTCACTGAAAGTTGGCATGCAGGTACAGCAGGCAGTGAAGAAAGCTAATGAAATGTTGGCCTTCATAACAAGAGGATTTCAGTATAGGAGTAAAGAGGTTCTTCTGCAGTTCTATAGGGCTCTGGTAAGACCACATCTGGAGTGTTGTGTACAGTTTTGGTCTCCTAATTTGAGGATGGACATCCTTGTGATTGAGGCAGTGTGGCATAGGTTCATGAGATTGATCCCTGGGATGGCGGAACTGTCACATGAGGAAAGATTGAAAAGACTAGGCTTGTATTCACTGGAGTTTAGAAGGATGAGGAGGGATCTTATAGAAACATATACAATTATAAATGAACTGAACAAGCTAGATGTAGGAAAAATGCTCCCAATGTTGGGCGAGTCCAGAACCAGGGGCCACAGTCTTAGAATAAAGGGGAGACCATTTAAGACTGAGGTGAGAAAAAACGTTTTCACCCAGAGAGTTGTGAAATTTTGGAATTCCCTGTCACAGTGGGCAGCGGAGGCAAAATCACTGGATGGATTTATGAGAGAGTTAGATAGAGCTCTAGGGGCTAGTGGAATCAAGAGATCTGGGGAGAAGGCAGGCACGGGTTATTGATTGGGGATGATCAGCCATGATCACAATGAATGGCGGCGCTGGCTCGAAGGGCCGAATGGCTTCCTCCTGCACCTATTTTCTATGTTTCTATGTATTTATGTTGCATGGCAGAATCTAAGGTTAGAGACCGTCCTCTTTTCCTTCAAGAGCAAAATAAAATATCATGGCCAATCCCAGACAAATCTTGGCAATGATTTTGCCTTGGTAGCTGACCACAAGCAAAGCTGCTCACTATGGTCTGGCAACATCTCTGTCATAGACATTCCCATTCCCAATGCTCCCAAGTATTGGTTCCAGAGAATCTTGGTATCCAGAAACCACGATCCTGGAATGACCAAGTTATCAATTTTAAAAAATCACAATTCCTTTCCACTCAGAGATGCTCAGTTCCTCCACCAGATCTTTTGTTGCATGATAAAATAGATCTTTCTAGCATCAAAGTGGTTCCTAAACTGACTTACACAACGAAGCAAGCCATCACATATTACAACAAAAGCAAAGTGTAAAGATGGGATAATCCCACCAGGTCACTGATTTTCGAAGATTATGCCGAATAAGATAACAAAACTGTTCTGAGCAGGACCTCATCAAGCACCTAGAGACACCCTTGCATTGCAAGTATGCACCCAGGGATTTGCTGGAAGAAATAACATGCTTCCATTGCATCAAGTTGTGCCTCAGCGAGTTGCCTGGAACTGGAAGATCTGCCCCATGATAGAGAGTCTAGACAAAGAGGCATAACTACAAGATACCAAATTTAACTCATTATCAACTATTCCAAATTTTGCAACAGAACCTTCAGTATTCTTTAATGAATGCATTTTCATTGCAAGTCAAGCATAAGTTTACTTGCAAAATCTTTGAATTGGCTGATGCTATTTCCATGCTCTTTCTACTCAAATTCAACAACTGATCCCTTTTTGCCTCCTGACCACGTATGGTGAGGACTATAGTAAAATTCCTAATACAGTCATTCTAGCATCTGTGCATATCTAGCACATGGATGTTATGGAAATAATGATATGATCTAATAAGTGAACCGCGTGAGGAGTAATGCTCTCTTTACTTTCTCAGCTTCAGAAATACGCTCCATCCTACATCAACACAAACTGTGCATATGACCTAGGTGGCCAATGCCCAGGGCTTTCCAGATTCGACATTCTTAGTGCATTGGTGCACACTCATCGCAAATGTTCAAAGATACTTCACATGGGCCTGTTACAGCCAGCAATTAGAGACTGCTTTCATCCATGCTGCATTCCAAAGGTGAAAAAAAATCTATCATCCAGACTCGGAACCCTTTCACAAATCATTAACATTTACCATTCATTACTGAGTTCAGAACCAGAAATGTGGTGGAATTTGATAAAACTTTTTTTTGGGTCTCAATATTAAATGTAGGAATAATAAGGCTGTTTATGCGAGTAATTTAGTGACTCGTCTTAAAGTGATAATAATCAGCATAGTTTTAAAAACAAGGCATTTGACTAGTGATTACTTCTATATCAGTTTAATAGAAACAACTCTTCCAAATCATTCACAACTCTGTAACTTAACTAAACTGTTGTGACACATTGCAGAATGATTAAAAAAAAAATTGTTTATTTTATGCATCAACAATTTGATTTTCATGTTTTCCACACAAGCTCCAATGGAGGAGCACTGTTTAAGCAGCAACCACTTGGCCCAGATCATCACAGAACTAAGCAGAACCTCCACAGTTTATTGTAAACAACAAAATCACATGGATCAGAACGTGCATAAATCACCATTCTGTCAAAGGGATGTCATTTGGCCATTCAGCCAAGTCCGAGTTCTTGAACAACGAGTTAATATTATGACAGAAACAAGGCATTAGCTGCAAGCCCTTTCTAGCATGCAGAGAAACACAGAAATGCACCCCAAAGAAATCGGCCCTATCAAGCCACCTCATCCATGGTCACCATGATGCTTATCTATGCTAATCTTATCTGCCTGCATTAGGCCCAAAATCCTTCTCTGCCTTTCCAAATATCTGTTCAAATGCCTCTTAAACATTGTAATTGTATCTACTTCTACCACCTGTTTTGGTAACTTATTCAAAATAACCACCACTCTGTGTGAAATAACTTGCACCCCTTATCTCCTTTAACTGTATTTGCTCTTAAATCTGTCCCCTCTGGTTCTAGACTCCCGTCTTGGGCTAAAAATGATGACTATTTATCCTATCTATGCGCCTCATAATTTTTATAAACCTCCTTAAAGGTCACCCCCTCAGCCTCTCGAGTTCCAGTGAGAATAAACAGTTTTTCCTATTAACTACGAACTTGCATCTCAGACAGTATCCTGGCACATCAGCGAATCGACTTCCTGAGAAGACTACGGAGATTTGGCATGTCGAAGAGGATTCTCCAAAACTTCTACAGGTGCATGGTAGAGAGCATTGTGACTGGTTGCATCGTGGCCTGGTGCGGCAACTTGAACGTCCAGGAGCGAAAAAGAGTTGTGACCACTGCCCAGTCCATCATCGACCTCCCCACCATCGAAGGGATCTATCGTAGTCGCTGCCTCAAAAAGGCAGCTGAAATCATCACGGACCCACACCATCCTGGCCACACACTTATCTCCCCACAGCCATCAGGCTATTAAACACAACAAATAAGCTATGGACTGCAAAAGATTATATTATTATTTGTTATTTGCACTATATTTGTTATTTATTGAACTTTTTCTTTTTTTTCCCGTTATATACAATGTTTACATATTCACATATTCTGTTGTGCTACAGCATGTAAGAATTTCATTGTCCTATCTGAAACATATGACAATAAAACAATCTTGACTCTTGAATTGCTCCTGTACTCAATCTATTGCTACCATATCATTCCTGTAGTGTGGCAAACAGAAGTGAAATATAACTGAAGTAATAAATCCATTTATTTAAAAAAGGACACCAAATGCTGGAGTTAACTCAGCAGATCAGGCAGCACCTCTGAACAACATGAATAGGCGACGTTTTGGGTTGAGATCCTTCTTCAGACTGATTGAAGAGTCTCAACCCGAATCATTGCCTATCTCCAGAGATGCTACCTGACCGTGCCGAGTTATTCCAGCACTTTGTGTCTTTTCATAGCTCCATTTCTTGCTTTTGCTCTGTGTTCACTATTACCTTTTCTTCACAGGTCTACTGACTAGAAATGAAACAATTGACCCAGAATTAACTGCCATTTGCAAAACGTCGTACAGCATTCACATGTTGCACATAGAATAAATTTAAGGAATTACTATACAACTTCTGCTGGCTTTAAAAATAATAAATTGAAAGAAACCCCAAATATGTTAGAAACACGCAGGTCAGGTAGTATCTGTGGAGAGAAAAGTAAACTTACTTTTCTCTCCGAGTTCTGATGAAGGGTCTCAGAAATAAAATATGGACTATTTATCTTTCACGTGTTGCTACCTGACTTGAAGTGTTCCCAATAACTTCCACATTTGCTTCAGATTTCCAGCAACTTCATTTTTTTGTTAACATTCTTTTAAACAGCTCTGGGTCAACATTTTCATGGAACTTAACCAGCATAGAGTCAAACTTTCAAAATGGGAGATGAAAATAAAATCAATAAGAAACACCAGCATGCTTCAAAGTTGATCCTAGTTTGAAAGCAAAAGGAGCAGCTGTCTTCTTGAATGATTTCAATCTGAAAAGTGTGAAATGATAACATTTTCATAATCGAACATTTTATCATTTCAAAGCTTGAATGAGGTGTCCTCTCAAATTAAAACATGTTCTATAATGCCCCATTTAGCCATTTCCCAAACAAATATCAGGTAAACAGGTCTGCCAAGTTTTGTGAGTGATGCAGTTAATGTGGAGCAAAGAGATTCCTCTAAGTTTGAGAAACCAGGACAGAACAAGACCAGAAACATTTCCCAGGCAGGATATACATTCCGCACAAAATGACGAACATTGGGATGCAATATCTTTGTTTGAGCCCGTTTGCTTTAGCTCCTTCACTCTACCTTGTGAAACAAACAAAATACTAGTGTGAATACGAAGAGGCAGTCGCTCTTTCATGCTATTTACACTTCGTAAAATAAATTTGATATACCTTTCCCTAAAAACTGAAATGTATTCTCAGGTATTTCAGTTTATGCATAAATCATGCCTGAAATTAATGTACACTGAGTTTGCTTTGTAACACATTTGAGAATAGATAAACTAGAGATTTTCAATTGTTATTCTACCCCACCAGGAACCATGCATTTTAAGATGCACACACACACTGTTTAAGCCCCATGGAGTTACACTCCATACAAAAATTATAGAGGTAGGAAGCAAATGAGAAAGACTGGTTGGAATCTGGAACTTACTACCTGAGTGGGTGGTGGAAGATGATACTCTCATGATATTTAAGACATATCTAGACAAGCCCTTGAATTGAATCATGGAGTCATACAGTATGGAAAAAGGCTCTTTGGCCAATTGCACAAGCCAAACAAGATGCTCCATCTCCACTAGTCCCACCTGCCCACGTTTAGACCATATTCCACGAAACCTTTCTATCCATGAACCTGTTCAAATGTCTTTTAAATGTTGTGATAGTACCTGCCTCAACTACCTCCTGAAGAGAAGGAATGGGTGACGTTTTAGGTCGAGACTCTTTGTCTGAAGAAGGGTTTCGACCCAACAGATCACTCCATTCCTTCTCTCCAGTGATGCTACCTGTCCGGCTGAGTTACTCCAGCAATTTGTGTGTACTTTCGGTGCAAACCAGCATCTGCAGTTCCTTCCGACACAAATATTATCCCTGAATGGCCTGTCGTTTAAATGTCAAGTCAAACTTCAGGTCTATAGCTACATGACGAGTTAGGAAATTAAATACCCTTACATAATGATGAGACTGTTAGAAAAACTGATATATTACTATCCACCAATCTTATGAAAACTATACTTTCCAAACTATACTTGACCAATAAACCAGATTTCTCCAATCTTTCCATTCATTATTATTTAAATAACATGTTGTTATAGCATTCATTCCTAAATACACCCAAAAGCAGACCCATGCTCTTGTATTTGAGCTTGATCCATGAGGTCAGTGCAGTGAAGAAATTCAGATAGATTGAGGTGTGAGGAAAGGGAATATGCCCCATTCTTTAAATCCCTCCCTTTGCTATTCTCGTGCTCATCTGAAATGTATGCTGGATCACCAGCCAAAACAGCCCATATAATATTTATCTGATATCAAGTTCGGCTTCATTCACAGTTTCTTTCAATTCTCTAGCCTACCAAGATTTTGATATCAGTTTCCACTGCAAATCTCCTTCAGTTTCTTCAGCAGATTGTTTGTTGCTCCAGATTCCAGAAGTCTCTTGCCCTCCAGAGCAATAGGTAAGGCAGGCAATTCCATTGTACCACAGTAGTATTCCAACCAGATACCAGAATTAAGCTGGGTGAGAGCTATATGTCGTGGTCATATGGAGAGCCAGCAAGTATTATTTTCTGGTAGTTAAGCGATTAATAATACAAATACTCGTGATCAAACCCCAAAATATTTAATAGATCATGTTATTCCTACTGACTAGAGCAAGCAAATAACCTTATTTTGACATAGTCTTAAGCTCAATTGTAGGCTCTAAATGCCCGACCTATACTTAGATATCCAAATTATTTTTCGTTCTCATGTTGTGACATGTTTTGATATTAACATTAAATTGGGTCTCTATTAGTCACTAAAATGTGTTCCTCAGAAAGATTTAGTTATATATCCAGAAATCCTTAAATACCCAAGTGCATAATTAATTATTTGGCTTTAATAAACACTAAAGCTGCTCACCTCCTCGCACAAAACAATGTATAAACTCTACAAACAGCTCAGCTTCAAACTTATCTTCAAATTACATATCTTCAAACTTATCTTTAAATTAGCTATGCACAGACTCTTTTACGTTATTTTCCTTTTACAGTGATGATACAATAATTTAACTGTTATCCTGATACACCTATCAAACTGATGGTTAATTTTCTGCTCCATAAAATATTTAAACATTTTTGGAAACATTCCAAATATAATGTAATTTCAGAATTATTGGTCACAGATTATCAACGATTCAAATTAAAGTACAACACATTTTGAATTCAAAACATGAACACAAATTCAGCTTTGATTACAAAGATTCTTAGATGCCTAAACTGCCTGCTTATATTGAAAGCAGCCAACTTAATTTAGAACTAGACTTAATTGTTACTACTTTAATAATTTCCAATATCTTTTGGGATGCAATGCAATTACAATAATTGCCTATTATATTATGAATAATCCTTTCATTATTACATTAGTATCCCCCACTCTTTGGGGGGGGGGGGGGGGAGAGATGGTATCCATGTCCAGAAATATTCCTCCTCAATTCTCATTTTAATGTTTTTGCAATTGTGCATTCTGTTACCCAGTTCACGTTGCTTGCTTCAAGTAAACCATTAACCCACAACCTGGACTTCATCTAAACTTAGAAGCTTCGAACTAAGCAGCTACTTAAAGCCATGTATTTGAAAACCAAAGTACTATGGAAGCACACAAAGTGTGTTTATAAGAGATAAATTTGGCTTCCCGGGTATATTTTTACTATTTGCAAATGGCAAAATTCTTCTTACCTGCGCTTTCCAATCAGCCATTAGTTTGATCCACATACCCCAAATTCATCCAACACAATGGCTCTCTGATCATTCAAATTTCTTGATTCATAGTTTAGCACAGTAGAGTATTTTTAAATCTTCTTCCCGAGCCAAACAGCATCTCATTCTCTTGTGGCAGGCAGCTTCAATGCAGGTTTTAACTGTCCCTGCAATTTCCAAGGTCCACGTGAGAAATTCTTGAGTTCTCCAATGCAAACATTCTGTTCGGATCATTTTTAAATATCTCTAACCTGTCATCAATTTTCAGCTGGCCTATTTATTGAGCTATTGCCTACTCAAGATAGCATATTGCTTAAAATTAAGTAAGAAACACTCATGGTCAATTTGAAAGCCTATTATTATCACATTTTCTCCACCCTATTTTAGTAAATGAATCATAAAAAATCCCAATAACTAGTTAAACCATGGAAAAAGCTTTTTTTTTAAAGCTAAAAAGAAATCAGGGTGAGGAGCAGAGGGAAGGATGTTGGAAAAGGTATAAGTTGGGCAACATGATTGACAATACCTATCTGTGTCGTCTATTAAATCTTTCATCCTACATAAATTAATGGGTGCTGTGAGATGATGTTCACATCTCATCAAGGAGCACAAACTGACATTTTAAATTAACTCGTCTGCAGCTGTGTCATTACAGTCTTCCTGATTATGATCAAATCCAGACTACTTACAAAAGCTAAGCACTGCATAATAGAGGACATGGCCAGACTGCGGGGAGGTTGCAGCAAGGTTGGGAAATAAATACCTCATGCTGCAATAGCTTTTTGGTCTTTGTGCATTCAATTCAATTGTGCAGTGATCAGTTCTGTCACAATCCAGACTCCTTTTCTAGTCAATAACGGGGATATAAATTAAGCGGATTTCCCCACTGGTGGAAACAGACCACTGACACGCATGTTAAAGTGCATATTTGAGAGTTGAATACACTGTTCGTTTTATAGTTAACTAGACCAAGTGCGGACATTAATTCCAAAGATAAAACATCCAGTCATTCCAGATTTTTAAAAATGGTACACAGAAGTGATGGACCCTGGGTTCAAAACATCAGATTATTGTCAATGTATTATATCTGAATTCAGAGCTTTCCATGCAGAACTGAAAAGCAAGATTTCCTCATTTTTTATAATCAGTCCTCAAAATATGGATAATAGTAATTCACACAGTCACATTGTTCTGATAAGGTGTTTTAACTGGAAAGATTAAATGTTTTGTTTTCCACTGATATTGCCTGACGTCTTGAGTATAGAACATTTCCTGTTCATACATTCAGCACCTGCAGTTTTTTTGGTTTACATTTTGTCAATTTGCTTGGGTTTATTCTCAAAAATAAACCTGGCACCTGTTCTGCACTGTGCAGCTAAAGTTCTTGCGTAAAAATGTGCACTTATTTTCAGGAAGTTAAATTTAACATGATGCATCACATATTTTTCCTCAATAATTTACAAGAAAAGTTTTCTTTTTGGAGAAAGGTTGATGACTTTTCATCAGACCAGTAACAGTTTCCCTCTTCACAAGCACTAATTTGTGCATTTTCAGAATACTTGTTTTTATTCCTGATTTTCAGCACTGCGATATTTTGCTTTAGTAAAATTCAACCTTTATTTTTCACTTAACAAAAAGTGTGCAATCTGTCACAAGGAAGTATTATTTCAGGTTCAACAATTGAATATGTTTACACTTCCAGCAGTTAATTAAAAGCCAACCTTAAAAACAGGCAAACATTTTCACAGTTGACAGAAATCAGAATAATCAGCACTTTAGGACCGATTTCAAAGCAGCAACTTAACAGTTCTCACCAATGCCAAAAAATATGAAATGCAATGTAAACTGTTTGAAATAAAATGCAAATGCTTGTTTTACATTCATTCATGTACATCCACTTTTATAATACTTTGATGGGAAATGTCTTGACCTTGTTTTTACAGCTGGAGACATCCTATATCAAATAATAGTGGCTATATAGAGATAATGATATTCCACTGAAACTACCATTATTTTGTCTCACCAACAGCAACATGTATTTAAAGTTAGAGCTTAAAAAAAGATCAGTTTTCGTACACAGCATTAGTATTTAATGAATTTCAGCTCTTCCTTCCATCGGTGTTTCCAAATCACTTCCGTCGCTTGTAACTTCGATGCCGATCTTCATCGCGAGACTGATGCTGTCTAAAATTGTACATCAAAAAGGTTATATCTGTGCCAGTGGAACAAAAAATACATTGTTTTATAATAAAGTATGTGCTCACTTCTCTTGCTTTTTCTTTGAATCTCTCTCCTTATTACATTCTGGACTTCTTTTCCGTTCTCGTGGACTTCGGCTGTGATTGCTTTTCCATTTCTCTCGATCTGCAGTTTTACCACTTCCAGAAGACTGAGATTCAATTGAAGGAGATATTTTGTCTTTCGATCTTCTTCTACAACAGAAAAAAAAACATGCACACTGAAAAATGCAAGGCCATTCCTGCAACAATAATCCTCAATGTTTCAGTAGAGGTAAATTTAGTATATTAATTCCGTATAAAATTAAACAACCCAGTGTTCCCAGTCACATGTTTGCATAAATATATATTTATTCTCTGCATGTTCCTCAAGGATTCTCTGGCCCTTTCAAAGTCTAAAATAGAGGCGTGATCAGCCACTACAATTTTCTGACAAATGCAATCCCGAATGCTTAGGTGCTATATATATATATATACACAACCCAGTCCGGTCACATTTGGTAAAAGAAATGCAAAAGGAATGTTCACATTTGGTAAAGGAAATGCAATATCTGGCCTTTTGCTCTCCTTCACACCATTCCAGTCAACCTTAGAAGCTTGTTTTGAGAAACTAATGAAGTTGCCACATTCAATATTTACGGGTATAACTTCAACCAACATTCCCTAGATGGTTCAGTGAATACACGATCCCAACAAAATCATTCATTTATAATTTGACTTATTTTCTTTAAACGTACCAACATTAATATTTTTGGTATTATGCTTGTCTTAGCGAATGGGAAAAAATCTTTAAAGGTCAGTTATCCATCATATATCAAAGATTGACACAAAAAACTGGAGTAACTCAATAGGACAGGCAGCATCTCAGGATGACGTTTCGAGTCAAGACCCTTCTTAGGGTTTCCTGTCCAGCTGAGTTTCTACGGCTTTTTGTGTCTCTCTTCGGTTGAAACCAACATCTGCAGTTCATGGAAACATAGAAAATAGGTGCAGAAGGCCATTCGGCCCTTCGAGCCAGCACCGCCATTCATTGTGATCATGGCTGATTGTCCCCAATCAATAACCCGTGCCTGCCTTCTCCCCATATCCTTCCTATATATATCAAATATTTTCATTTTATGCATTACAAGTTCTATGCAAACATTGAAGATAGGGCTTTTAGGTTATCTTATGAAATAAAGCATCCAAATTTAATTTGTCATTCTTGATAGAAAAGTGGTGGGCCACACAGAATATTTAGCAAAAATAAATTTTCATTATTTCAAGCATCTGGTTAGACATACAGTGCCCTCCATAATGATTGGGACAACAAAGACCCATCATTTATTTATTTGCCTCTGTACTCCACAATTTGAGATTTGTAATAGAAAAAAAATCACATGTGGTTAAAGTGCACATTGTCAGATTTTATTAAAGGATATTTTTATACATTTTGGTTTCACCATGTAGAAATTACAGCGGTGTTTGTATATAGTCCCCCCATTTCAGGGCACCATAATGTTTGGGACACATGGCTTCTCAGGTATTTGCAATTGTTCAGGTGTGTTTAATTGCCTCCTTAACGCAGGTATAAGAGAGCTCTCAGCACCTAGTCTTTCCTTCAGTCATTCCAACACATTTGGAAATTGTTATTGCTGCTTATCAACATGAGGACCAAAGTTGTGTTAATTAAAGTCAAATAAGCCATTATGAGACTGAGAAACAAGAATAAAACTGTTAGAGACATCAGCCAAACCTTAGGCTTACCAAATCAACCATTTGGAACATCATTAAGAAGAAAGAGAGCACTGGTGAGCTTACTAATTGTAGTGGCCATTTGGCTTATTTTGTGTGTCATTAATTGTCATTCACACCCTAGAATACGTCATAAATCCCACCCACATGCCTGTTATTATGTGGGTGGGATTTATGACGTATTCTAGGGTGTGATTGGTGCTAGGTTTCTCGCGCAGAAGCTTAGATTTTTAGTTTAGTTTTGGACTTGCATGAGGAAGGCATTCCCTTTGACCATGCGAAGTGTAACGGAGACACGAGGAGTTTTCTAACCTTTAAAGCGACATGCTGGAGTTCGATGAAGATTAAATTGTACAAGTTGGAGTATAACGTTGGATGTATCTTATTGTTTTTCTTCAACAATAAAGAAATTATTAATCAAAAGACTTTGTTATGAAGATTTGTCTGTGAAGTAGCTCGGAAAGTCTCACGGAGAGCTCACATGCGTATTACGACTTTCTCCTTAATCATGTAGTCTTAGTGGCTAGAGGGAGTGATCTCTTGAACGATATAAAAATCTTCCGCTACACTAATCACAAAGGAACTGGTAGGCAAAGGAAGACCTCCACAGCTGATGACAGAAGAATTCTCTCTATAATGAAGAAAAATCCTATCAACAAACACCTGTCCGACAGATCAGAAACACTCTTCGGGAATCAGATGTGGATTTATCAATGACTACTGTCTGTAGAAGACTTCATGAACAGAAATACAGAGGCTACACTGCAAGATGTAAACCACTGGTTAGCTGCAAAAATAGGATGGCCAGGTTACTGTTTGCCAAGAAGTACTTAAAACACAACCACGGTTCTGGAAAAAGGTCTTGTGGACAGATGAGACGAAGATTAACATATCAGAGTGATGGCAAGAGCAAAGTGTGGAGGAGAGAAGGAACTGCCCAAGATCCAAAGCATACCATCTGTGAAACACGGTGGTGGGGGTGTTATGGCCTGGGCATGTATGGCTGCTGTAGGTACTGGCTCAATTATCTTCATTGATGATACAACTGCTGATGGTAGTAGCATAATTAATTCTGAAGTGCATAGACACATCCTATCTGCTCAAGTTCAAGCAAATGCCTCGAAACTCATTGGCCGGCAGTTCATTTTACAGCAAGACAATGATCCCAAACATACTGTTAATGTAACAAAGGAGTTTTTCAAAGCTAAAAAATGGTCGTCAATCACCCGATCTGAACCCAATTGAGCATGCCTTTTATATGCTGAAGAGAAAACTGAAAGGGACTAGCTCCGAAAACAAGCATTAGCTATCGATGGCTGCAATAAAGGCCGGGCAAAGCATCACCAGAGAAGAAAGCCAGCAACTGGTGACGTCCACGAATCACAGACTTCAAGCAGTCATTGCATGCAAAGGATGTGTGATAAAATACTAAACATAACTACTTTCACTTACATGACATTGCTGTGTCCCAAACATTATGGTGCCCTGAAATGGGGGGGGGGGGGGGAAACGACGACGACTATGTATAAACAGTGCTGTAATTTCTACATGGTGAAACCAAAATGTATAAAAATGGCCTTTATTAAAATCTGACAATGTGCACTTTAACCACATGTGATTTTTTTTCTATTACAAATCACAAATTGTGAAGTACAGAGGCAAATAAATAGATGGGTCTTTGTCCCAAACATTATGGAGGGCACTGAATTTAAAAAAAAAATACTGTTATATTTCTACTCTGCAGATGTCACTGTGCGATATTCAGAAACAAAGTGGAGGTATACGCCTTCACAAAAAGGCGAGTTCACTTACTCCCAGATTAGTTCATTTACTCCAAATTGATTTTTTCCATCTGTTTCACAATCAAACTGAAACAAGCATAAAGTGGTCTACACACCTCCGTGTACTGGTGGAGCTTTTAAACGATAAAGAGCTTTGGCCTTCTTCTTCTTCTTCTTCTGCATTATCAGATTCATTCTGGTCTTTCCACTGTCTTGACAATTCTTCCATATGTACATTAATAACATCCTTAATTATCTGGAAATTAGATAAACAGGATATAATTTTAAGCGCATCTTGAAATGACAGGTTTCTTATATATTGTAAATCTATTTTGAAAATTGACCTCTTACCTGCTGGCTCGATATAGATATGACATGAAAGAAAGCTTGCGGGGAGTATACAGTGCCCTCCATAATGTTTGGGACAAAGACCCATCATTTATTTATTTGCCTCTGTACTCCACAATTTGAGATTTGTATTAGAGAAAAAAAAAAATCATGTGTGGTTAAAGGGCACATTGTCAGATTTAATTAAAGGCCATTTTTATACATTTTTGGTTTCACCATGTAGAAATTACAGGGCACCATAATGTTTTGGACATATGACATCTCAGGCATTTGTAATTGCTCAAGTGTGTTAAATTGCCTCCTTAATGCAGGTATAAGAGTTCAGCAGCTAGTCTTTCCATCACCTTTGGACTTCAAGCAGTCATTGCATGCAAAGGATATGCAACAAAATACTAAACATGACTACTTTCATTTACATGACATTGCTGTGTCCCAAACATTATGGTGCCCTGAAATGGGGGGACTATGTATGAACACTGCTGTAATTTCTACATGGTGAAACCTAAACGTATGTAATGGCCTTTAATAAAATCTGACAACGTGCACTCTAACCACATATGTCTTTTTCTATTACAAATCTCAAATTATGGAGTACTCAGGCAAATGAATAAATGATGGTTCTTTGTCCCAAACGTTAAGGAGTGCACTGTAAAAGCTGACTGTAAAAGTTTATTTAGGTATATAAAAAGGAAAAGATTAGTGAACACAAATGTAGGTCCCCACAGTCAGAGACAGGTGAATTTATAATGGAAAACAAGGAAATAGCAAACAGTTAAACGAGTACTTTGGTTCTGTCTTCACTAAAGAAGACACAAACAATCTCCCAAAAATACTAGGGGACCGAGGATCTGGTGGGAGGGAGGAACTGAAGGGAATCCACATTAGTCAGAAAATGGTATTTGGTAAACTGTTGGGACTGAAGGCCGATAAATTCCCAGGGCCTGATGGTCTGCATTCCAGAGTAGCCAATGAGGTGGCCCTAGAAATCATTGATGCATTGGTGATCATTTTCTACTGTTCTCTCGACTCAGGATTAGTTCCTGTGGACTGGAGGGTGGCCAATGTAACTCCACTTTTTAAGAAAGGAGGGAGAGAGAAAACGAGGAATTAAAGACCAGTTAGCCTTACATCGGTAGTGGGGGAGATGCTGGAGTCGATTATTAAAGATGTTATAGCAGTACATTTGGAAAACAGTGATTGGATCGGTCAAAGTCAGCATGGATTTATGAAGGGGAAATCAAGCTTGAGCAATCTTTCGGAATTTTTGGCGGATGTAACAAGTAGAATGGATAAGGGAAAGCCAGTGGATGTGGTGTATCTGGACTTTCAAAAACTCTTTGACAAGGTCCCACACAAGAGATTAGTGTGCAAAATTTAAGCACATGGTACTGGGGAACTGGTAGGCAGACAGGAAGCAAAGAGTAGGAATTATTGGGTCCTAACTAGGAAAATGGACAAAGAGTAGGGATTAACGGGTACCTTTCAGAATGGCAGGCAGTGACTAGTGGGGTACCGCAAGGCTCGGTGCTGGGACCGCAGCTATTTACAATATACATCAATGATTTGGATGAAGGGATTCAAAGTAACATTAGCAAATTTGCAGATGACACAAAACTGGGTGGCAGTGTGAACTGTGAGGAGGATGCTATGAGAATGCAGGGTGACTTGGACAGGTTGGGGGAGTGGGCAGATGCATAGCAGATTAAGTTTAATGCGTATAAATGTGAGGTTATCCACTTTGGTAGCAAAAACAGGAAGGCAGATTATTATCTAAATGGCGTCAAGTTGGGAAAAGGGGAAGTACTACGGGATCTGGGGATCCTTGTACATCAATCTCATAGACTTTCATAGAGCATGCAGATACAGCAGGCAGTGAAGAAAGCGAATGGCATGTTGGCCTTTTTAACAAGAAGAATCGAATATAGGAGCAAAGAGGTCCTTCTGCACTTGTACAGAGCCCTAGTGAGACCACACCTGGAGTATTGTGTGCCATTTTGGTCCCCTAATTTGAGGAAGGACATTCTTGCTATCGAGGGAGTGCAGCGTAGGTTTGCAAGGTTAATTCCCGGGATGGCGGCACTGTCATATGCTGAGAGAATGGAGCGGTTGGGCTTGTACACTCTGGAGTTTAGAAGGATGAGAGGGGATCTCATTGAAACATAATATTGTTAAGAGACAGGAAACATGTTTCCGATTTTGGGGGAGTCCAGAACCAGGGGCTACAGTTTAAGAACAAGGAGTAAGCCATTTAGAACGGAAACGAGGAAACACTTTTTCTCACAGAGAGAGGCGAGTCTGTGGAATTCACTGCCACAGAGGGCGGTGGAGGCAGGTTCTCTGGATGCTTTCAAGAGAGAGCTAGATAGGGCTCTTAAAAATAGCGGACTCAGGGGATATGGGAAGAAGGCAGGAACGGGGTACTGATTGGGGATGATCAGCCATGATCACATTGAATGGCAGTGCTGGCACGAAGGGCCAAATGGCCTACTCCTGCACTTATTGTCTATTCAGAATGGCAAGCAGTGACTAATGGGGTGCCGCAAGGCTCGGTGCTGGGACCCCAGTTGTTTACAATATATATTAACGATTTAGACAAGGGAATTAAATATAACATCTCTAAGTATGCAGAAGACACAAAGCTGGGTGGCAGTGTGAGCTGCGAGGAGGATGCAATGAGGCTGCAGGGTGACTTGGATAGGTTGGGTGAGTGGGCAGAAGCATGGCAGAATCAGTGTAATGTGGATAAATGTGAGGTTTGGTGGCAAGAACAGGAAGGCAGATTATTATCTGAATGGCATCAGATTAGGAGAAGGGGCGATGCAACGAGACCTGGGTGTGCTTGTACATCAGTCAATGAAAGTAAGCATGCAAGTACAGCAGGCAGTGAAGAAAGCTAATGGCATGTTGGCCTTCATTGCGAGAGGATTTGAGTTTTGGAGCAAGGAGGTCCTACTGTAGTTGTACAGGGCCTTGGTGAGACCGCTCCTGGAGTATTGTGTGCAATTTTGGTCTCCTAATTTGAGGAAGGACATTATTGCTGTTGCGCGAGTGCGTCGTAGGTTCACCAGGTTAGTTCCCGGGTTGGTAGGACTGACATATGATGAAAGAATGGGTAGACTGGACTTGTATTCGCTGGAATTTAGAAGGATGAGGGGATCTTATAGAAACATATACAATTCTTAGAGGGTAGATGCAGGAAAAATGTTCCCAATGTTGGAGTCCAGAACCAGGGATCTCAGTTTAAGACTGAGATTAGGTAAAACTTTTTCACCCAGAGAGTTGTGAATCTGTGGAATTCTCTGCAACATAAGGCAGTGGATGCTAATTCATTGGATGCTTTCAAGAGAAAGTTAATTTACCTCTTAGGGTTAAGGAAATCAAGAGATATGGGGAAAAAGCCGGAACGGGGTACTAATTTGGGATGATTTGCCATGATCTGATTGAATGGCGATGCTGGCTCAAAGGGCCGAATGGCCTACTCCTGCACTTATTTTCTATGCCTATGTCTCCAATATCTATCAATTTCCATTGTTCTACACTAGGAATACGGCCACCATCAGCAAAATCAATTCATTTTGTCCTTCTAATATCTTTCTAGTGTTCTTCCTTTTATTTCCTAGTGTAATTGAATCAATTAAATGGCATTAGAAAATTGGGATAGAAAACTTAATGTCAAAATATGTAGCACTGACTATTTTTAATACAATACATATTTTTACACATTACCTCAGTGTAAGATTTTTTTGTGATATGAACATTCTTGGCTCTATAGGATTGGCGTCTACGCTTGTAATCTCTCATTTCAGCAAGAATTTCAAGGTGCGATTTTGGTTCTTTTTGTTCGTCATCTACATCAGAATGAAGAGAATTTTACTTACAAAACATGTAATCATTGCATACCTTATCAGACAATTATTGTGTGTAATGAAGTTGCTGACTGTAAAAACAAACTAGCGTTGCGCCAATAGAATGCACCTGTGATTCCAGCTCCAAGGCAGAAATGTGGAATGACCTGTTACTTACATTGTTAGCACAATTTAAAATATAACAGAATCTTGCATGAAAAGTAATGGATTTTTTTGGAAGACTACATTTAGACAAGTACATGACTCTTAGTATTTTAATTTTGTTTTAATATTCTTTCCTTCAACTAGATACTTACAACTGACTCCAAATGTCATTAAAAAAAAACGTTAACAGCTTGAGAAAGCAAAGCTCCATGCAAGGTTTTGCCACCTTCCCAGTAGTTTGGAGAAAGGCCGTCTACTGCAATTCTGTGCTAAAGAAAAACCTATCAATCACATTATTTACATTTTCAACTGACCTAGACAAATTGATTACTGGGATATTGGGAGAATTTTCGAGAATTCTACAATGTAAAAAAAGCTTATTGACATCGCCCCTGAACAGTATGTCTGCTTTGTCTAAGTCTGAGACATAGTTCAGTTTGAACAGCTGATTGTTGTGAACATTGTTTGGTGCCATGGACAGCAAATTCGATCCATTCAAATTTCTAATTTTAGGAAATGCAATATGGTGGCCTCTTCACTCCTCTCCCCCACAAAGGAAATAGTTCTTCATCTACATATTTCCTTTCATGATGCCTCAGTTGGGGCATTCATTAACTGAGGTATTAATGCAAAGAAAGATGTAGACAAAGAACTACGTATTTCTTGTGCAGCCGCTACTAATATTTTTAGTAATTCGTATTCTGGTGATTATACGCATATGCGCATATTCTTACAACTTCCTGAAGTGTAATACCCAGAACCAGAGGCAAGGTTTTAAATGGAGCCCGTCCATTGATTTATACAGATATATTTGTTGTATTTTCGCTTCTTGGAAATAAAGACAAACATCTCATTAACCTTTGAATTAGAAAATCCCCTCATCAATTAAGGTTGAAAGTGGAATCATAATAGCTGCCTCAAGTGAAACCACCAGTTTTCTTCAATTTCTATTAATACTCCTTTGCATTTTTGTCTGCCCAACTAATTTGATGTTACCACAGCTCTTTATTCAACTCGTACAAACTAATAAGTTAACATTAATATGTAATGTGGAGCACTGCATGATTAAAACTCTTGTTTTAGTCATCTCATTTACTCATAACTCATTAACATTTTAAACTCATATTATTTTTACACTTTAGAGTCAGCTTCACCTTGGATTTAAAACCAGAATTTCCTTGTGTTGTTTGCTGACAATATTCATTAAACAAACCAAGCTAGTTTGAACTTTGCAGTTATTAAATAACAAATTAATTACAAACCTCTGCCGAGTTTTGCAGCAAGGTCCATGTACAAATCACTATCATTTTCAAAAGACTTGGAGTCGGTTTTCTGCTGACTGGTTTCTTTGATAACGTGTTCATAAATAGCCAGGCGATCCGCAGGAGTCAGGTCACAAATAGAACGTTGATGATTCTCAGGAACTTCAATAGGTATTGATGAATAATCACCTAGGTACATCAATAATTTATTTAATTACTTCTAAACTTTACATATTTTCCAAAAATATTGCAAATGTATAACTTCAAGTATTGAAAAATGGGCTAGAGTGTGTGGTCAAACAAAAAAATGTTTAATTCTCATATCTTTACAATAAGCGAGATCGGTATTCCGACTGCGCATGCCGAGGTCATAGGTCACTCGCGAAAAACATTTTTGGCAACTGTGCTGCTGCGTGTGTGCAGACCTCCGTTTTGTCTGTGGTCGGGAACGGGCCCGGGTCTCCGGTGCTGTCAAATTGCTGCTGGGCCGACCAACTCCCCACTTGGGTGTTCCGTCCCTGTCCGGGGACGACCGGGTTGACCCTGGACTGGCAGGCCGCCAGCCCGGGGCAGTGGCAGCCCTGGGCTTGCAGCCCACGCGGAGGGGAGGCACTGGCTCCGGCTTGGCTATGCTCCGGCTCCCGAGGATCTCATTCCCCGACGGGCCGGGGATCATCGGCTGCACATCTCGCCTTGTCCGGTAGTTGTCGGTTGGCCCCATCGGTGCCGGCGGGGGCTGGGCGCCAGTCATCGGAGGGGGTGCACGCGGGGTGCTGCAGTTGCTCAGCGGGTCGGGCAACATCTCTGGAGAAGGGTTCCAACCTAACCATCACCCATTCCTTTTCTCCAGGGATGCTGCCTCTCCCGCTGGGTTGCTGTGGTATTTTGTGTGTCCCCCCGTTGATGGCTGGTGCTCGGCTTTCGCCGGGTTGGCCGACTATGCAGGATGGGGCGGGAGCTGCGGCTGGTGGTTCCCGGCCCATCAGGGAGCGGGTTCCTCTGGAGTTGGGCTGGAGTTGCCGCTTCTTCTCCGCGCTGGCTGTGGGCCTGGGGCTGCTGCTGCTCCGGGCCGGTGTCCGGTCGGTCCAGGGCTGTTGGTTGGCCTGGCAGGGCAGGTGGAGTTGGCGTTTCTTCTCTGCGATGGCAGTGGGCCTGGGGCCGCCGCTGCTCCAGGCCGGTGTCCCGTCGGTCCGGGGTCGCCCCGGGCATCTCCGGCTACCTCTGGACGGGGATGGGACACTCAGGGGAGATGGGGACGGTCCAGTGGCAGTTTGGCAGCGCTGCGACCTGGGTTTGATCCTCGCTCCGCCGGTCCAGTCTCTCCCTGTCTCCCACCTCTCTCTCCCTGTCTCCCACCCCTCCCCCTCACCCTCACCCTCCCCCTCTCTCTCTCTCGCTATCTGGCACCCCCGTTCCTCAGATTAAATACATTTTTACACATAAATTATGAATAAAAATAAGAATTTATACAAGTTTATACAGCTAGCGCATCATTCGCTTTTTCTTTATCATGAATGACCTTTGACAAATCCCATGATTCTTTGCGTTTTCCGGAATACCTAACTCACTTATTATAGATACATCTCTGAAGATATTTAGTAATCCATTAATAGACATTTTGAATGAATACAGTTTTAAGTTCACAACCTTAGTAGTGATCCTGTATTAGTTATAATCCTTAAAACAACAGTTTTAAGTCACGAAGGTGATTTCCTGAATTAGCGTGTTATTTTAAATTGGAAGATCTCCTCCAAACTCGCTAACAGCGCAGTTTTAATCATTCCAGCAACTAATAGAGACCTAGAATACATCTTTAGAAAGTCTAGACATGGCCTGCAATCTCCTCAATGCATTCCCAATTGGAAGCAGCAAATTGAGGAGATAATTTAGGCAGAACATTTGTTCCAAGGTTCTGACTGCTTTGCTGAGTGATGAGCCATTCATACACTCTTACCAATAATCAAACATAAAAAAACTTAAGATAAACACAAAATGCTGGAGTACCTCAGCGGTTCAAACATCTCTGGAGAAAAGGAATAGGTGACTTTTCGGGTCGAGACCCTTCTCCAGACGCAGAGTCAAGGGAGATGGAAAATAGAGGCATGAAAAGCTACAAAGGACAGATGAATGAAATGTATGAGAAGAATGAATCAAAGCCAGCAAGGAAGGGATCAAGGTAAGATGGAGCCCATGATGGTGCATCATTGGCTGTGGAAAAGGTGATAACGAGTGGATATAAACAGTGAAACTAAGCAGGTTGACAGTGAAACTAGTTGGACAACTAGAGTGGGGGAGGGAAGGAGAGGGAATGCAAGGTTTACTTAAAATTAGAGAAATCAATATTCATACCGCTGGGTTGTAAGCGGCCCAAGTGAAATATGAGGTGCTGTTCTTCCAATTTGCATGTGGCCTCACTCTGACAGTGAAGGAGGCCCAGGACAAAAAGGTCAGTATGGGAATGGGAAGGGGAGTTAAAGTATTTGGCAACTGGGAGATCACGTAGGCCAAGGAGGACTGAGCAAAGGTGTTGTTACGTTTTGCAAAGCCATTGGATTTTTCATCCAACAATGAAATAGAATGACAGAATTGTTTTCAAAACTGTATTTAGCATTAAGTTCATGGTTTCATCCATCAATTTGCCACACTGGGAGTTACTAGATTTCTAAATAAAAACCATCCAAATTAATTGACACATTTGACTGGATCACATACAATTAAATAAAAATTAAGTAAACTTCAAATTCAGACAATGCCCCATAGCACCTGCAGGTAAAGGACCAGCGAAGAGGCAACTATGACTATGCATCAGAAAGCATGGGTAACAAGCAGTTACAAATAAATGCAATGAGTAAATATGGCAAGTTTAGATTTTTACAATTCATGTTACGTAATGAATTGAGGCAATTAAGAGGTTCACAAAAAAGTCATTTTGCCAAAGATTTAAATTATGTTCTTTCGATTTAGTGGAACAACAATGAACTCTTGTCGTAGCAAATCTGAGAACTGAAGCTTCAAAATTCTGAGTAAAAGGTGATCAATATATTTAAATGTCAAAATAAGCTAAAAGTCATATAGTGGTCTCTGTGAAGCACTGAAGATATGGATAAAAGTATCACAGAAAAAAACCTAATCTGTTTATTACCTCTAAAACAAATACATTAATTAAGCTTTTATATATAAAATTTAAGATCAAAAGTTTAATGCGCACCAGTGATGGCAAATTTGTCAATAATGTCAAGTACGCTAATTCTACTCCATCTCAATAAATTCACCCATGAAATTGAAAATAGTCAGTGTTTTAATGCTGACTCAAAATGCATTTACCATCTGTTAATCACTGACAAAGATGCTAGGTGGAGATGCTAGTTCACAAAATTAGACAAGAGTGTTTGAGTAACTCAGCAGGCAGCATCTCTGGAAAACATGGAGAGGTGACGTTTCGGATCAGGACTTTTCTTCAAACGTGTAGGTGACGTTACGGGTTGGGATCCTACTTCAAATAAGCCTTACTTACCTTCAAGAATTGATTATTTAGGAAAACGGTAACTATATGAATGTTTTAATTAGCACAATGCAAAAAGTTTCCAACCGTGTCTTCCTATGTGCACTAGAAGAGAGCTTGAACTCCAACTACTCCAGTGCAAAGGATATTTCCAGCTTCATGTCACCCTATTAAATCCATTTGCTACTGAAACACTCAACAAAGTTATTTCCAGATTTAACAACTAAATGCTCATTTGGCTGCCATTATTGTTCCCACTTCTACCATGCTTTGAAGATAAATTCATCCAAAACCTTGCAGCACACATTGTGTAACAACACAGTAAGATCAGTTCCGTCCTTTCTGCTGGCCATCATAGGCTCCTAGATTACTTGGTTTTAAAATCTTCAGAACAAAATCACTCATGCTCTTAGCCTCTGCATCTTTCTAAGTCTGTAATTATAAGATGTGAATCCAATTTCTCTCCGATTAGTCTTTTGCCCATCCCGCACTTTATGCATCTCAATGATGAGCATATTGCATCTGTCTAGATTCCAAATTCTCGAATTCACTCCTAAAATTTCTCAATTAAACTATTCACCAAAATCTGCTTCTATGATCATATTTCATCTTTGCATTGCGATCAATTTTGTTCCTTCAAGCATCTTCGTAAATGCAACATTGCTGGTGCTGCTGAACTACTCTGCTTTACATTTCCTGTGACGAACTCCACAAAATTAAAAAAATTTAAAGATATAAAATCTTTAAAGATAAACTTTATTAGAAAGGTTAAAATAATATTTCTTGCAGGAATTGCTTTATGCAACAATTAAAAACTACATTTTGAAAAGTGAAAAGTAGTTAAAACCTTTCACTTTATATCCCCCAATTAATGAAAAGAGATACAGCAGACCACTAAAGTACAGGCCTGCTCGGATAAAATATTTAATGATTTTTATTGGTTTAAATAGGTTACTTGGAAAACAATAAGCAAAGATTAATATTCTTTACTACAATCTTTGAAGTTCCATTTAATCAATCCATTCATGGTCCATTTTTAAAGGATATAATAATATTAAAAGGATACTGTATGACATCAAGTAAAATTCTGTGCAAATCTGTACATGAGGAGAACATTCTTTCATGTTCATCATTCCTCTGTCAAATATACTCACCCCTGTTACTGAAAGAGAAAAACCAAAAAGTTTAAATTATCATGTTCAAAAGAAATTAAATATTTAATGAAATGTGCATCATAATTACAGTTTAGTTTACTGTCACTGTAACAGTGTAAATATTATGCATCAGCTAAATTTTAGATTAAATTCCAGGAATTAAAATGTAACAGCTGATGTACAACAAGCACTTAAATCACACCCTCATGGCCTAAATCTTTCAACGACATTGGACAAAAAGGTACAAACCAATTGGACTGTGTATATTGATATTTTTTGTTTACATAAAATGTTGATTTATTAAACCGCACCTAGGTCCAGTAAATGCACTTTAGATTGGCCCAATATCAATCTGCAGTCAAGTATCATCCAGAGGGGAACAGAATGGAAAAAATAATGTAGAAGTAAATGCTGATTAGCATCCAGTGGCATATGTATGACAGTCTCAAGATCTTCAAAAAGATAACGTGACACATCTACAAGTATGATACTTTTTTTTCTGGAAAACATTATGGGAATGGAGTCTCATACTGCATAGTAAACCTGAATTAACAGTGCATGTTACTTGAATTTTTCTATAGCTCTAAACAAAATGAATCATTCAATCTGTTAGAAATATTTTTAGCATGGACATGTAAACTGTGCACTCCTTCAATAAAGCAAACCTTTCTTTGGAACAAAGGAGGAACTCTTATTCATCACCACAGCTGAGCCACAGTTGCAGATTTACATTAATCTCCTGAAACCTATTTCTAAACTGCAAGGGTGCATGAGAAATATCAACCTTCAACTCCATCAGTCCAATACTCTAATCACAATTAATGACTAATAACGGGAGAAATTCTACTTAAAGTATTTTGTTCAACATCATGAAGAAAACAATTCATGTTGTTGAAATGCACTATGCTTTTTAAAGAAACAAAATTACCAATTAATATATTTCAACAGTCCTTTATCCCTGCAAACATGAATTAGCTTTCTACCCAATTTTTAACAGACAGTATGACTTCAATGATAACAGCAAGGATAAACCTCAATATTAATTAAAACAAGTTAATTGTTAAGAATTATTTCACAGGTTACTGTATTAAAGTGCAATTATATTATGAATTTTCATTCTTAAACCTGGTTTCTTTTGTTATCTTTTGATTGATAAATTAAATATGAGTTACAATGAAATATTTCCGCATCAGGAAATTAAAGAATTGAAGTTTTAGGTTGCTTCAGCAAGGGAATATAGAATACCAGAATAATTTTTAATATTAATGTTCAATATTAGCACATCTCAACAACTAAATACAAAATTCTTCACTAAAGATATTATAATGTTTAAAAATACATAAATTTCTCTGTTCCAGGCAAAGCTACTGAAATTATTTACAAAAAAATGCCAGAAATCTGCAATCTTTGCAATCGATGTAATAGATGATGATGGTGACTTTTGGTTGCCTCTAATACGGTCATGTAGGAATATAGATGCAGAAGCAGCCATTTAGCCTCTTAAGCCTGCTCTGCCATTCAGATGGAAAACAATTGATCCTTAAATACCCTTACCCTAAAGAAAGCTACTAAATTCAGTCTTTATGTGTAAACGATACAGCATTTTGCTGTTCCTAATAGTCTTTAGGAATATGAAGAAAATTGTGTGAAAATCCAATAACATACTGTGTGAAAGAGTAATTTGCGTTCTCGAAAAAATTCCAATGTTTAATTTATTTGTCCACCATTTTTGTGTCTCCCCAGTTGTCAACTGAGAGAACAGTCATATAGTATGTTGCATCCATTAATGGGTCAGATGCAATTTTTATTTCTAATATCCATATTTTATTAATTGTGTGCAATAATTCAGATACCTGGTAATTAAAGTAAAATATTTGGTAAAGGTATATGATAAATAACAAGCTCCAGTCGTACAAATTACGTACAAGAACCAGTTCAAGCCTAATGTTTTCAGTTCCAGGAACCTACATTAAATTTACATTGTAATCACATCACTCGTGATCTTCAAATATTAGGAAAACAGATGCGGATTATCACTTACTTTGTGAAAACACTCTCTCTTCTTTTCCAAGTGGAGCTTTATTTCTTGCTTCTTGAATTATCCGGGTCTGTACATCTTTGTCTAAATAGAACAAGATAATATAGACCTTATTGTACAATATTGTACGATGGCATTTCATATATGCAGTGACTCCAACTCTCCCGCTTTCGGCGAGAGATCGCCCGCTGAAAGGCCATTTTAGCAAAATCTCCCGCTCTCCCGCGAGCGCGGGAGAGAAATTTTGCTAAAATGGCCTTTCAGCGGGCGATCTCCCGCCGAAAGCGGGAGAGTTGGAGTCACTGTATATGGAAACGTCTATCATGAAATAAAGTCAAAGAAGATATTTTAAAGTGGATGCTCTAAACCACTTTTCCTCAACAACCAGTTCACAAATCACAAGTGTATTCATAAGTCCGTGAAAACAGATTAATAATGAGTATATAAATTATTTAAGGAAACAAAAAGACACAAACTAATTGGACTTTCGACTGGAGTGGTAGTTTACAAATTGTCGAATAGCAAGTTTTAAAGTTCGAGACCCATCTTCCATAGATTTAACTTCGAACTTACTCTTTTAAATTAATTTTAAGCACTGTTTTCAACTGATATTAACAGGAGTATAAAATAATGTTAAACAAGATTTTATTTCCCATACTCTCTGGCAAAGCAAATACATTGGATGTCTTTATCAAATGAATAAAATTTAGGACATATGTAACAGATGAGGAATGTAATGACCATTGAAATAAGGGAAGAATAGGTGAAACGGCAAGGAAGTAGCTGGCCTTCAACAGAAAATAGAGCACTAAATATGCAACATACAAGTTTATTCCAAGCAAGCAAAAGGTGTATACCAAACCTCCATATAGGGTGTCCCCACTGTAATCAATGACACAGAGCTGGCAAAATGTTTCAACACCTTGAGACCAAAAATCCACATTTAGAAAATGTAGATTTTTCCAAATGATACAAGATAGTGGAATTCCAAAAAAATCTATTGCAAATTATAATAACTACAGATGAAGATACAACAACAACATTGCTCCTCCTGGTCCTTTGCACTGACAAATGCAAATTACCATTTGCAAGAAGGTGGACAAGGACAAGGCCATAGACATTGTTTGTATGGAGTTCAGCAAGGCATTTGATAAGGTTCCGCACGGTAGGCTGCTCTGGAAGGGAGACTCAGCTGCCTGGATATAGAATTGGCTTCACGGAAGACATTCCTCAGAAAACAATCTGAGGAATGTCTTTCCTCAGATTGATTTCTGAGGAAAGACATTCTTGCCATAGAGGGAGTACAGAGAAGGTTCACCAGACTGATTCCAGGGATGGCACGACTTCCATATGAAGAAAGACTGGATAGACTTGGCTTGTACTCGCTGGAATTTAGAAGATTGAGGGGTGATCTCATAGAGACTTACAAAATTCTTAAGGGGTTGGACAGGCTAGATGCAGGAAGATTGTTCCCGATGTTGGTGAAGTCCAGGACAGGTCACAATTTAAGGATAAGGGGGAAGTCTTTTAGGACCGAGATGAGAAAATCATTTTTCACACAGAGAGTGGTGGATCTGTGGAATTCTCTGCCACAGAAGGTAGTTGCGGCCAGTTCGTTGGCCATATTTAAGAGGGAGTTGGATGTGGCCCTTGTGGCTGAAGGGATCAGGGGGTATGGAGAGAAGGCAGGTACAGGATACTGAGTTGGATGATCAGCCATGATCATATTGAATGGCGGTGCAGGCTCGAAGGGCCGAATGGACTGCTCCTACACCTAATTTCTATGTTTCTATATTTCTATGTTTTTTGGACTGAAGGGTCCATGTTAGTTCAGACAGGCAGCCAGCTATTTGGTATCAAAAAGGTTGAGAAACATTGATCCAGAGATTTTCACTTGGCTTTTGAAAAGGAAGTATAGCTTAAATATGTTTTTAATAAGAATATAGCATCAAGTATTACTTCCAGATTTTTTGCTCTAACTAAAACAATTCTAAGTAATTAGATATACCCAGATAAATGCAAGAATTTACTGACATTTTAGAGGTGTAACAAAACTTCCACGAACAAATATATTAGAAAAATAACTGCTGGATGACAATAGACAATAGGTGCAGGAGTAGGCCATTCGGCCCTTCGAGCCAGTCAACGTGATCATGGCTGATCATCCCCAATCAGTACCCTGTTCCTGCTTTCTCCCTATATCCCCTGACTCTGCTATCTTTAAGAGCCCTATCTAGCTCTCTTGAAAGCATCCAGAGAACCGGCCTCCACCGCCCTCTGAGGCAGAGAATTCCTCAGACTCACAACTCTGTGAGAAAAAGTGTTTCCTCGTCTCCGTTCTAAATGGTTTACCCCTTATTCTTAAACTGTGGCCCCTTCGGAATGACCTCAGAGAAGGGTTAAAACTCACACTGATCAGCTTAAGTTAGGTACCAATCCATATATTTTATACTCAAAGAGCAGTCAGTAAATATAACATTCTTATTAACCTTATGCGGACTATTTTAGCAAAATATTTAAAAGTTGCAGCTGTAGCAATAAAGCTACTTTCCTTGAAAATTGACATACTTACCCATTTTAAAGGTTGACACTGGAGTGTTCACATAAGCAAATGCGGGGTCATACATTTCTGCCTATATTTCATAGGATTTAAGGAAACATTATAAAATTAAAATGTTAACATAAAAACGCAGAAGTATTTAACTGGTCATTTAAGACTAGAACCAAAAATTGTTGGATTTTGACGCACAGCTGACGCATTGAGAAAAGTCATCTATTTTAATGTTAGTGGGCACTCACTTAAAATAACCTGAAACATCTAAAATTAAATAATATGGAATATAATTAATTTTCTGATCGCCTTCATGACTCACTATAAATACATATATAGATATGATAAAGATCTGGGTGTCTTGTTGTATGGTTCAAAATGACCATTCCTATAGCTGATAGTTTCACAAAGATTTCTAAGCTAGCTGGTCCATGAATCAACTCACGTCAAACCTCTTTGCATGTGCAGACAACCCAGAAATTTGAGGCAAGCTGGAGATCTGGTGCCATTGTTGGACTTATTGCTAATTCCAGCAGCTGATAAGCTGAACCTGGGTGGAAATTGTACTTCACGTCCGCATTCTTGACCTCATGCTACAACGGGCACATAAAAAACATCTGAGGCCTTATTCATTAGAAGGTGACTATTACTTTGAAAAAGACAGCTTAAGCAATCTGAAGAAGGATCCAGAACTGAAATGACTCCTATCCATTTATTCCCCAAATGCTGCCTGATTAATAGCGTTACTTCAGCACTTTGTGTTTTATTGATGTGGTTTACCCATTTTGCTTTCTTTTTAATTATATGCTATCATTTTAAAGATGTTTGTAATTACAATTCTGTTTTAATTATTTGAAAATTGAATCTGAAATGTAAGATGTTTCCAACCACTGGCAACAGGGCCAAAGGCCTTCATTTACAGTGTATGACACTTAACGTCTCCTTACATTAAGACGACTATTCCACTTTACAGGGAGCTTCTGATAAACAGAATCTGCTTGGCCATTGTGCCATGTCAGAATGCATTTGTCTAGGGAGCCAGGAACTGTGGCTTCCATTCAGAGGGAAAAAGAACCACAATAAACAAATCACAGTTATTTAACATGCAGAAATAACAAGTATTAGGAACATTCATGGTATGATAGCTTTTTAACAAAAGGATTTGGGGTAAGATTCATGATCAAACTTCAATTATGAATGTCTTTCATGAAATCACGACAGCACACAAAATAGTTTTGGACAGATATAGCTTTAATCAACAGAAAACCCACCAGTCTAACCATCTGGCAAAAACGGAAAGATGAAAAAAAACTTTCAAAGATATTAAATAAAAGCAGTTACATATTAAACTAATGTACATAATTAACAAAACAAAAAAACATCACACCAACCTCTTCCTCTTTAGAATATTCCAGTTTTCTCAGCCTGCAGGATGCAACATGTTTCTCCAGTGATGATTTCGGAAGTCTGTGATTTGCATCAAATGGACAAGTAGCGATTGGATCAGGCTGCAAAATTTAATGGGATGCCAAGTTATTTACAGGATTAAAAACATAAGGAATATGGATGAAAATGGCAGTCAAACTGCAAGGAATTTTAAATAAATCCACCCATGTCCAATGTTTAAACAAAAAAAACACAATTATTCACCTCTTTTGGAATAGATTTTCAAGAAAATACTCAAACATCTTGAAAGTTCTGATGACAGTATGAACCTTCATTCTGAGGAAGAGCATTTCACCATTAGGAATAATTGAGTTTGTTTTCTTTGGCGTGGAGAAGCCCAAGGGATGACTTGATTGACCACCAAAATTATGGGGCACAGATGATAATGAGACATTTTCCATATTAACAGAGGTATCTATAATCAGCTAGCATAGCTTTAAATAGATATTCCAAACTATAGTTTTGTTATGAACAATATTCATGTTTACCTACATTTAAGAAAAAGTGGAGGAAAAAATATCCAGATAAATGTGGAATGTTCAATCCAGCACAGAGAGTTTAATCAACAAAGTATTAGTTGTACATGGACTGGAGAACAGAAGGAATGACAGTTTAAAATTTAAAATTAGATACCAGAAGTGCTCCAGAAATTGATTTGTCACTACTCACAGAAGGGGACAGGAAAAGACAAAACACCAATCTACAACCATTAACCAGAAGCAGTTCGATGACTGGATGCCATTCAAAACATCTCAAATAATATAAAACCCCTTGTTTAATGCTCCACTTCAGAAATGATAATTTTAAATTATTTCATTGTCTACGGTATGGCAGCCAACATCAATAGATAACTGAATACTGATACTATGGGTTGTTTAAGAAGGAACTGCAGATGCTGGAAAATCGAAAATGCTGGAGAAACTCAGCAGGTGAGGCAGCATCTATGGAACGAAGAAAATAGGTGACGTTTCGGGTCGAGACCCTTCTTCAGACTGATACTATGGGGTTTGGTTACTCCATGGAATCATGGGATCTTTGTGGGTGATGTGAAAGTTAGTGTGGTTATCCTCCATCTTATTGAGCTTATTTTGTTATATTTGCTATTAACCTCCATCTTGTACCCAGCATACTGGTAACAGTTTAAAATATTGGCCAATTTAGAAGTCTGCAAAAGCCTGTGAATCCTGAACAGAGCTTGTAATAAACGACCTTCGCTGTCTCAATGAGAATAGAGATAAGGGATGTTCCCGGGCGTCTGGAACTCCAACACTGATACCAATAAGTTGTAAGAAGAACAATAGGCCTGTTCTTCCCTTGCAGCTGTTCTGTTTCCCAGACTAATAGTCATACGTTGTTTTTTCCCCAATGTAGCTGAGGGGATCCACTGAAGCTCCTTTGTTATTAACCAGGGTACACAAAAGGCTGGAGAAACTCAGCGGGTGCAGCAGCCTCTAAGGAGCGAAGGAGATAGGCGACGTTTCGGGTCGAGACCCTTCTTCAGACCATTGTTATTAACCATGTGCTTATGGCTGTTTTATTAGTATAAAGATGTGTGTAAATCCTCTGTATCGTTAGTCTGAACAGCGCCAGCCTTTGGTGTGGACGCTCTGTAAACATCACTGGTGACGTAGTAAAGATTTTTGACAGAGATTTTTGACTCTTTGATTTATTCTACCTTCTGAGTGAAGTGAACTTTAACAGGTGGAAGGGAAATAAAGTTAATGGGGAGATCAAAATGGGAAATGTAAATAGACCCTTGATGGAATTTGTGTGCTGGAGGCCTCGTTTTTGTACTTTATGACAATTTTCCTACGAATGGATAATTATCTGCAGGTGGAACATCAAATCTAAAATTAAGCCAAATAATTCAGTGCTCAGAATAAATAAACATTGTCATCTCATCAAGGCAGTTTTCTATTGTGGGAATAACCGTTTTATTTTTAAAAAAGTTTAAAAAAAAACTTTTAAATTAAATAAAGTAGTTAGAAACACAGAAAATATGTGCAGGAGGAGGCCATTCGGCCATTCGAGCCTGCACTACCATTCATTGCGATCATGGCTGATCGTCCCCAATCAATAACCCGTGCCTGCCTTCTTACCATCTCCCTTGATCCATTGACTAGCCCCCAGAGCTCCATCTAACTCTCTCTTAAATCCATCCAGTGACTTGGCCGCCACTGCCCTCTGTGTCAGGGAATTCCACAAATTCACAACTCTCTGGGTGAAAACGTTTTTTCTCACCTCAGTCTTAAATGGCCTCCCCTTTATGATAAGACTGTGGCCCCTGATTCTGGACTCGCCCAACATTGGGAACATTTTTCCTGCATCTAGCTTGTCCAGTCCTTTTATAATTTTATATGTTTTTATAAGATCTCCCCTCATCCTTCTAAACGCCTGTGAATACAAGCCTAGTTTCTTCAATCTTTCCTCATATGACAGTACCGCCATCCCATGGATCAATCTCGTGAACCTATGCAGCACTGCCTTAATCACAAGGATGTCCTTCCTCAAATTAGGAGACCAAAACTGTACACAATACTCCAGATGTGGTCTTACCAGAGCCCTATACCACTGCAGAAGAACCTCTCTACTCCTATACTGAAATCCTCTTGTTATGAAACTGTAAATTGATGTAGTTGATGTACTGTAAAAAACATGGAACCAGTAAACCGTTTTTTAAGCACCTTTAACTGATTTAATTATAAAATCATTATGTCTTACGATTGAAAAATATTAATTATAGGTAACCGTTTGCATGTTTTCTATTGGTGAGACTGGAGGGTTGCTAATGTACCTTTAGGAAGGTCTGTAAGGAAAAGCCAGGGAGATACAGGCTAGTGAGCCTAATTATATACTCAGTGAGAGCTTTGACAAGGTCCTACAAGATAGGCTACTCCATAAGCGATCAAGGGTGTGTTAGCCAACTGGTTTCAAAATTCAGAATATAGTGTTGCAGTTAGAGAAAATGCAAATAAAGTACAAGGGCCACAATGAAGTACATTGGGAGATCGCAACTATGCCCTTAGCTTGTGAGAAGACCATTCAGTAGTCTGATAACAGCAAGTACGAAGCAGTTTATGAATCTGATGGCACATGCTTTCAAGCTTTTATATCTTCTGGCCAATGTGAAATAGAAGTGGGAATGATCGGGATGCAAATAGTTTTTGTTTTGTTGGTTGCTTTCTCGAGGCAGCATTAAGTATACAAGGAGTCGATGACTGGTGTGTTTTATGGACTGGTTTACACTCATATCTCTCCACAATTAGAGAATGTAGTTGTTAATAAATTTATAGATAACACCAAAATTGTTGGAACAGAGGACAGTGAGGAAGGCTATATTTGCAAATATAATACAGAGGACAGTGAGGAAGGCTATATTTGCAAAATAATCTAGATCAACTGGGGAAAATGTACCAGGAACAGCAGATTAAGTCAAACCAGGGAGGGGATTGCACCAAAAATGGTTGGGCACTTGAGTGTATTGAGGGGCAGAAAGACCAAGAGGTTTAGGGACACGTGTCCCTGAAAGTGGCAACACAGTTAAACAGGGAGGTAACAGCAACGTTTGGCCCGTCAATTAGAGAATTGAGTACAGGATCATGTTACTCTTGTGAGACCACATCTGGAGTACAGTTGTGTACAGTTCAGCTTGCTCTGATACAAGAATATCATTAAGCTGGAAAGCATGCAGAGAAGATCAACCAAGATAATACCAGGATTGGAGGACTTGATTTGTAAAAAAAAAAGGCTGGGTATACTGGGTCTTTTTCCCCTGGAACATGGGAGGGTGATGGGTAATCCTATCCTTCAAATAAAATCATGCGAGGTATCGATAAAATAATAGTCATCCTTTTTCCTGGAGTAGAGGAGCCGAGAACCTGAAGTTTAAGGTGAGAAGAAAGATTTAGAAGAGACCTGAGGGGGAATTTCATCTTTCAGAGAGTAATGTGTATATGAAATGAGTTACCAGAGGAGACCCCAGAAGCAGGTACAATGTTCAAGTTAAAATTATATTTAGACAGGTACATGATAGAAAAGGTTCAGAGATACTGGCCAAATGGAACTACCATTCACAAGTTTATACTGTAAGTAAATTAATTTCAGGAACAAATGCATATAAAGGGCAAATGTCTACCTCAAAAGTGGCCAGTTAGTTGAGCAAGAAAATGAACCCCAGGAAATTATTGAGGACTGAGGGAAGTTTAGTTGCAGGGGCAATGTTTAACCCAAAATAACAACTTGTGGTAAGGGGGAAGAACTTTATGTAGC
The DNA here is from genome assembly GCA_035221665.1 of Okamejei kenojei. Taxonomy (NCBI): domain Eukaryota; kingdom Metazoa; phylum Chordata; class Chondrichthyes; order Rajiformes; family Rajidae; genus Okamejei; species Okamejei kenojei. The sequence goes on from CM069134.1 coordinate 93,947,153, forward strand.
CACGACTATATTGCGCACAAACATGGATATTTCAAATGCACAGTACCATTTAGACATTTAATACTGTCAGCAAGCTAATTAATTCCAGGAATTAATGGAGTGGGGCTAAGTGATGATTAATTGCAAGGGAAAGATGTGGCCGAAATAATAACAGCCAGCCTGTGTGTGCCAAGGCATCCTGTAACAGTGTAAGGTCCGTCTCCTAGGGTAGGCACCCTGGAACACAGTGTAGGGACCGCCTCTAAGGGTGGGCACCCTGTAACATAGTGTAGGGACGGTCTCCTAGGGTACGTGCCCTGTAACAGAGGCTAGGGACCGTCTCTTAGGGTGGGCGCCCTGTAACAATGTAGGGACCGTCTCCTAGGGTGGGCACCCTGTAACACAGAGTAGGGACCAAAGATCATAGAGTTATAATCTTTGGTAGGGACTGTCTCCAAGGGTGGGTGCCCTGTAACACAGGCTAGGGACCATCTCCTAGGGTGGGCGTCCTGTAACACAGGCTAGGGACCGTCTCCTGGGGTGGGTGCCCTGTAACAGTGTAGGGACCGTCTCCTGGGGTGGGCGTCCTGTAACACAGGCTAGGGACCATCTCCTGGGGTGGGCGTCCTGTAACACAGACTAGGGACCGTCTCCTGGGGTGGGCGTCCTGTAACAGTGTAGGGACCGTCTCCTGGGGTGGGCGTCCTGTAACACAGACTAGGGACCGTCTCCTGGGGTGGGCGTCCTGTAACACAGGCTAGGGACTGTCTCCTGGGGTGGGCGTCCTGTAACACAGGCTAGGGACCGTCTCCTGGGGTGGGCGTCCTGTAACAGTGTAGGGACCGTCTCCTGGGGTGGGCGTCCTGTAACACAGACTAGGGACCGTCTCCTAGGAAGGGCGTCCTGTAACACAGGCTAGGGACCGTCTCCTAGGGTGGGCGTACTGTAACACAGATTAGGGACCGTCTCCTGGGGTGGGCGTCCTGTAACACAGGCTAGGGACCGTCTCCTAGGAAGGGCGTCCTGTAACACAGGCTAAGGACCGTCTCCTAGGAAGGGCGTCCTGTAACACAGGCTAAGGACCGTCTCCTAGGAAGGGCGTCCTGTAACACAGGCTAAGGACCGTCTCCTAGGAAGGGCGTCCTGTAACACAGGCTAAGGACCGTCTCCTAGGAAGGGCATCCTGTAACACAGGCTAAGGACCGTCTCCTGGGGTGGGCGCCCTGTAACATGTAGGAACCATCTCCTGGGGTGGGCGTCCTGTAACACAGGCTAGGGACCGTTTCCTAGGGAGAGTGCCCTGTAACAGTGTAGGGACTGTCTCCTGGGGCGGGCGTCCTGTAACACAGGCTAGGGACCGTCTCCTGGGGTGGGCGCCCTGTAACAGTGTAGGGACCGTCTCCTGGGGTGGGCGCCCTGTAACAGTGTAGGAACCGTCTCCTGGGGTGGGCGTCCTGTAACACAGGCTAAGGACCGTCTCCTGGGGTGGGCGCCCTGTAACAGTGTAGGAACCGTCTCCTGGGGTGGGCGCCCTGTAACAGTGTAGGAACCGTCTCCTGGGGTGGGCGCCCTGTAACACAGGCTAGGGACCGTCTCCTAGGAAGGGCGTCCTGTAACACAGGCTAGGGACCGTCTCCTAGAGAGGGTGCCCTGTATCACAGGCTAGGGACCGTCTCCTGGGGCGGGCGTCCTGTAACACAGGCTAAGGACCGTCTCCTGGGGCGGGCACCCTGTAACAGTGTAGGGACCGTCTCCTGGGGCGGGCGCCCTGTAACAGTGTAGGGACCGTCTCCTGGGGCGGGCGCCCTGTAACAGTGTAGGGACCGTCTCCTGGGGCGGGCGCCCTGTAACAGTGTAGGGACCGTCTCCTGGGGTGGGCGTCCTGTAACACAGACTAGGGACCGTCTCCTGGGGCGGGCGCCCTGTAACACAGGCTAGGGACCGTCTCCTGGGGCGGGCGCCCTGTAACAGTGTAGGGACCGTCTCCTGGGGCGGGCGCCCTGTAACACAGGCTAGGGACCGTCTCCTGGGGTGGGCGCCCTGTAACACAGGCTAGGGACCGTCTCCTGGGGCGGGCGCCCTGTAACACAGGCTAGGGACCGTCTCCTAGGGTGGGCGTCCTGTAACAGTGTAGGGACCGTCTCCTGGGGTGGGCGTCCTGTAACAGTGTAGGGACCGTCTCCTGGGGTGGGCGCCCTGTAACAGTGTAGGGACCGTCTCCTGGGGTGGGCGTCCTGTAACAGTGTAGGGACCGTCTCCTGGGGTGGGCGTCCTGTAACACAGTGTAGGGACCGTCTCCTGGGGTGGGCGCCCTGTAACAGTGTAGGAACCGTCTCCTGGGGTGGGCGTCCTGTAACACAGGCTAGGGACCGTCTCCTGGGGTGGGTGCCCTGTAACACAGACTAGGGACCGTCTCCTGGGGTGGGCGCCCTGTAACAGTGTAGGGACCGTCTCCTGGGGTGGGCGTCCTGTAACAGTGTAGGGACCGTCTCCTGGGGTGGGCGCCCTGTAACAGTGTAGGGACCGTCTCCTGGGGTGGGCGTCCTGTAACACAGACTAGGGACCGTCTCCTGGGGTGGGCGCCCTGTAACACAGTGTAGGGACCGTCTCCTGGGGTGGGCGTCCTGTAACACAGGCTAGGGACCGTCTCCTGGGGTGGGCGCCCTGTAACAGTGTAGGGACCGTCTCCTGGGGTGGGCGCCCTGTAACACAGACTAGGGACCGTCTCCTGGGGCGGGCGCCCTGTAACAGTGTAGGGACCGTCTCATGGGGCGGGCGCCCTGTAACAGTGTAGGGACCGTCTCCTAGGAAGGGAGCCCTGTAACACAGACTAGGGACCGTCTCCTGGGGCGGGCGTCCTGTAACAGTGTAGGGACCGTCTCCTGGGGTGGGCGTCCTGTAACACAGGCTAGGGACCGTCTCCTAGGGTGGGCGTCCTGTAACAGTGTAGGGACCGTCTCCTGGGGCGGGCGCCCTGTAACACAGACTAGGGACCGTCTCCTGGGGAGGGCGCCCTGTAACACAGACTAGGGACCGTCTCCTGGGGTGGGCGCCCTGTAACAGTGTAGGGACCGTCTCCTGTGTAACACAGACTAGGGACCGTCTCCTAGGAAGGGAGCCCTGTAACTAGGGACCGTCTCCTGGGGTGGGCCCTGTAACACAGGCTAGGGACCGTCTCCTAGGGGTGAGCCCTGTAACACAGACTAGGGACCGTCTCCTGGGGTGGGCGCCCTGTAACACAGGCTAGGGACCGTCTCCTGGGGCGGGCGCCCTGTAACACAGACTAGGGACCGTCTCCTGGGGCGGGCGCCCTGTAACAGTGTAGGGACCGTCTCCTGGGGCGGGCGCCCTGTAAGTGTAGGGACCGTCTCCTGGGGCGGGCGCCCTGTAACAGTGTAGGAACCGTCTCCTGGGGCGGGCGCCCTGTAACAGTGTAGGGACCGTCTCCTGGGGTGGGCGCCCTGTAACAGTGTAGGAACCGTCTCCTGGGGTGGGCGCCCTGTAACAGTGTAGGAACCGTCTCCTGGGGTGGGCGCCCTGTAACACAGACTAGGGACCGTCTCCTGGGGCGGGCGCCCTGTAACAGTGTAGGGACCGTCTCCTGGGGTGGGCGCCCTGTAACACAGACTAGGGACCGTCTCCTGGGGCGGGCGCCCTGTAACAGTGTAGGGACCGTCTCCTGGGGTGGGCGCCCTGTAACAGTGTAGGAACCGTCTCCTGGGGTGGGCGCCCTGTAACACAGACTAGGGACCGTCTCCTGGGGCGGGCGCCCTGTAACAGTGTAGGGACCGTCTCCTGGGGTGGGCGCCCTGTAACACAGGCTAGGGACCGTCTCCTGGGGCGGGCGCCCTGTAACAGTGTAGGGACCGTCTCCTGGGGTGGGCGCCCTGTAACACAGACTAGGGACCGTCTCCTGGGGTGGGCGCCCTGTAACACAGACTAGGGACCGTCTCCTGGGGCGGGCGCCCTGTAACACAGGCTAGGGACCGTCTCCTGGGGCGGGCGCCCTGTAACAGTGTAGGGACCGTCTCCCAGATTACGTGCCCGCCGCGCTAGGCCCAGGCCCCGCTCACCGGCCGTTCGTGGGTCTCGGCGCTCCAGCCCAGCGCGTCCAGGACGCCCTCCACGGCCTGGGTACAGTGCTGCGTGAACCTCGCCAGTTCGCTCACACACTCCAGGCGGCTCTGCAGCCGCTTCGAGTACTCGATGTTGGCCGCCGCCTCCTCCTCCTCCTCCTCCTCCGCCATCTCGCCGCCGCACTCGCGTCCTCCGCGCCTGGGAGCGGCCGCCGGAAGCTAGGTGCCACCTAACTAACCTACTCTCCCTCCCCGCGCCACTCGTGGCTCTCTGGTGATCTGCTGCAATTTACATTTTTCATTTTAAACCTCATGCAAGGAGTTGTTCCGGTCGAAGAAAGGTCGCGAGCTGAAATGTCACCCACCCCTTCTCTTCAGAAATGCTGCCTGACCCGCCTACTCCAGCACTTTGTGTCTATCTTTGGTATGAGCCAGCATCTGCTGTTCTTTGTTTCTACGTAACGAAATTTAAAGCCTCCCACTGTTTGTAACAAAGATTGTAATGGGTCCAACTAGCAAAGACCACTTCTTGCTCGCAATTCCCACCAATTTTACAACATTTAAGGGATTCAGGAGATTCAGTATATCAATGAATACTCTCTTAAACTTCTACAGGCAGAAATTGGTAAGCTGCATAACATCCTGATTTATAATTTACAATAGGGAACCTATTGAACCTTCTTAACCAACCTTCCAGGTTCCCCATGGAAGGTTGGTTAAGAAGGTTCAATAGGTTCCCCAAGGAAGGTTGGTTAAGAAGGTTCAATAGGTTCCCCATGGAAGGTTGGTTAAGAAGGTTCAATCTTTGGGTGTTAATGGCGGAGTAGCAAGATGGATTCAACAGTGGCTGAATGGGAGATGTCAGAGAGTAATGGTGGATGGCTGTTTGTCAGGTTGGAAGCCGGTGACCAGTGGGGTGCCTCAGGGATCTGTGTTGGGTCCACTGTTGTTTGTCATGTACATCAGTGATCTGGATGATGGGGTGGAAAATTGGATAAGTAAGTATGCAGATGATACTAAGATAGGTGGTGTTGTGGATAATGAAGTAGATTTTCAAAGTCTACAGAGAGATTTGGGCCATTTGGAAAAGTGGGCTGAAAGATGGCAGATGGAGTTTAATGCTGTTAAGTGTGAAGTGCTACATCTTGGCAGGACAAATCAAAATAGGACGTACATGGTAAATGGTAGGGAATTGAGGAATGCTGTGGAACAGAGGGATCTAGGAATAACTGTGCATAGTTCCCTGAAGGTGGAATCGCATGTAGATAGGGTGGTAAAGAAAGCCTTTGGTGTGCTGGCCTTTATAAATCAGAGCATTGAATATAGTAGGGAAGTAATGTTAAAATTGTACAAGGCATTGGTAAGACCAATTCTGGAGTATGGTGTACAATTTTGGTCGCCTAGTTATAGGAAGGATGTCAACAAAATAGAGAGAGTACAGAGGAGATTTACTAGAATGCTGCCAGGGTTCCAGCAACTATGTTACAGAGAAAGGTTGAACAAGTTAGGTCTTTATTCTTTGGAGCGCAGAAGGTTAAGGGGGGACTTGATTGAGGTCTTTAAAATGATGAAAGGGATAGACAGAGTTAACGTGGATACGTTTTTCCCATTGAGGGTAGGGAAGATTCAAACAAGAGGGCATGACATGAGAATTAAGGGACAGAGGTTTCTGAGGGGAACTTCTTTAATGGTGGCTGTCTTCCAGCAGAAGTGGTTCGATTTTAACATTTATTTAAGTAAATATAATTGGACGTCTGAGTGCAGGTCGGTGGTCGGCACGGACTGTGTAATGTTATATGGTTATAATTGTCACGTGGGTCGAGGTGCAGTGTAAAGCCTTTTGTGTGTTATCTAGTCAGTGAAAAAACTATCATTATTACAATCAAGCCATCCATAGTGCACAGATAGAGGATGAAGTGTATAATGATTAGTGTAATATAAATTCTGATTAAAGATAGTTTGATGGTCTCCAATGAGGTAGATGGGAGGTCTGAACAACTCTCTAGTTGGTGAGAGAACAACTAGGAAGAAACAGTCCCTGGAGATATCCGTTTTTAAACTTCTGCACCGCTTGCCTGAGGCGAGTGAAGAGGGAGTGATGGGTGATCTTGACATCATGTTCAGTACAGACATTGTAGGTTGAGGGGCTTGTTCCTTTGCTGTACTGTTTTATTGTCTATATGCAGAAACATATAGCCTGCTATGAGTGCTCCAGTTTTCTGATTCTATTCTGTTCCAACTAGAGAATCAGAATCACACTTTATTCGCCAAGTATGTTTTGCAACATTCGAGGAATTTCACTGGCCAGGTCAGTATACAATTAAAAGTAACAGATCACTTCAAAAACACATTTTAACATGAACATCCACCACAGTGACTCCTGCACATTCCTCACTGTGATGGAAGGCGAAATAAAGTTCAAGTCCTTCCCTTAGTTCTTCCTTGGACGTGGGCCTCGAGCCCCCGTTGACGCGATGATCTTAACTCCCATAGCCGGCGGCATTTGGGCCCTCTTGTCGGAGGCGAACTGCTCCTGCCTCGGGGGGATGCCAGCTCCCCTCGCGTCGGGCGACTGAATCTCGCGTCGGGGCTGGTGAACCTTCCGCGACATTGGAGCTCCCGACTCGGGCCTCACTCGAGACTGCGAGTCCTTGACAGTGATTCCGTGGTGGGAGCGATCCCAGGCAAGGGATCAGCTCCGATGTTAAGTCCACGCCCCGCGGTGGGGTCACGACAGTCCGAGGAGGCTTTCCAGTTCCATCGATGGTAGGCCGCAGAGCCCGGAGAATGTGATCTGAAAATTGATCACATCTCCGGGAAGGTAAGATCCTGAAAAAAAGTCTCCCCCCCCCCCAGAAAACAAACCGTAGATTATTAAAACAAAACTTTTAACAAACTAAAAAATAACAAAAAGAATGCGAGGACGAACAGACTGCCGGCAGGGCAGCCATCACCCCTGGTGCCCCTTCACTTGCGTGCGGTTTCAGTTGAGAGGAGACACTAGATAGGCTGGGGTTGTGTTCTTTGGAGTGGAGGAGGCGGGGTGGAGAATTTCCCTTATTCAATTAATTCCTAGAGATCATGTTCTTGTTCGCCTAAAAGGCCACATTTGGGGTAGACATTTACCCTATACAAGACTAAGTGCAGACCCGTTGGGTTTACTCCCCCAACGCACCCGTCCCCTACCCATAGCCCCCACGGGAGGTGTGGTCCTCCAGCTCAACCCGTTGCCGAAGGGAAGATTCGAGCACTCCTCAGCAAACATCATAGCTCGTGAGCCTCCCACGGCACTGGAGTTGAAAAATCCCAATAGGGAGGGAACATTGAGAGGAAATGAGAGGGGAGGAGAAGGGGGGTGGGGAGGGGTAGTAGAGGTGGGTTTTAGTTACTAGACCAAGGGGTCCCGTCCCCTCAACGCGCAGTTGCGGTGGGGGGAGGGGGAGGGTGGCCTGCGGTGTCACACACACACTAACCACCACCCACATGCAGACACTAACCGCTCCCCTTGGAGAGAGGGGGGCAGAGAGGGGGGAGGGGGGAAGGGGAGGGAGAGATGAGGAGAGAGGGGGTTGAGGGAGAGGGTGGAGGACGGAGGGGCGGGGAGAGAGAAGCAGGGGGAGGGGGGGGGGGTTCATCTCTGGCAGAGTCTTAAACGAGGGAGGAGGGACAGAGGAGTGGCGAGCGACATTTCAGAATTTTGAACATTTTGATTAATAACTCGAGCAATAAAGCATGAATTCTTCAGGTGAGGCGATTTTGGAGTTCACAGGATAAATCTCTGACGGAATATGTAAAATTTTTACCATTACCACATCGTTTTTTCACAATGATGTGATTACACACAGAGACCACATCCAAGATCAGGGTTTTATAGTTTTATAACAACTCGCGTTTGCGGGGGGGGGGGGGGGGGAGTGGCGGCCTGTGGCATCACACACACTAACCACCCCCACACACACTAACCACCCCCCTTGATAGTATATGAATATTATTCATCTGCCCTGTCCACTCACGCATAGCTCCCAACTCGCAGGCACGTCTAGGGGGGGGGGGGGGGGTAGAGAGAGAGGGCAGAGAGGGGAAGAGACAGTGAGAGGGGGTAGAGTGGGGGGGGGGAGAATAGGGGAGGGTGGGGAGAGAGAGGAGTGGGGGAGAGAGGCAAGGGGAGAGAGAGGTGGGGGGAGCGAGAGGCGGGGGGGAGCGAGAGGAGGGGAGTGAGGGGGGGGGAGAGGGGGGAGAGAGAGGAGGAGGGTGTGGGAAGAGAGGGGTTTGAGAGAGGCTCTGGGGGGTGGAAAGAGAGGCTGGGGGGGATGCCCGGGGGGAGAGCCCTGTGAGGGGGGGGAGGGAGAGCCCGGGTGGGAGAGCCGGGGGGGGGGGCGGAAGAGACCTGGGTGGAGGGAGTCCGGGGAGCTGGGGGGGGGGGGGAGAGCCCGTGGAGGAGAGAGCCCGGGGGGGGAGAGGAGGGGGGGAGTGGAAGAGGGGTTGGAGAGGAGGGGAAGAGGAGGAGGGGGAGAGGAGGTAGATGAATGGAGAGGAGGAGGAAGAGCAGGGAAGGAGGTAGAGGGAATCGAGAGGAGGAAGAGGAAGAGGCGGGAGAGGGGGAAGAGGCGGAGAGGAGGAAGGAGGAGAGGAGGCGGAGAGGGGGTGCAGGAGGAGGGCAGCAATCAATCCAGAGCCTGGGGGAGGGGAGGAGGCGAGTGGGGATTGGGTGGGGTCACGGCGAGGCGAGGGGAGAGGGGGGAGAGAGGAGGGAGGGTGTGGGGGAAGAGAGGCCCTGGGGGGAAGCCCGGGGGGAGGGGGAGAACCCTGTGGGGGGGGGGGAAGGGAGAGCCTGGGGGTGGGAGCCTGGGGGGGGAAGAGACCTGGGTGGAGGGGAGTGGAAGAGGGGGTGGAGAGGAGGGGAAGAGGAGGGCAGGAGGAGGAGGAGGCGGGGAGAGGAGGTAGAGGGGTGGAGAGGAGAAGGAGTGGAGAGGAGGAGGTAGAGGGATCGAGAGGAGAAGGAGTGGAGAGGAGGAGGGCGGGGAGAGGAGGAAGAGGGGGGAGAGGAGGCTGTGCAGGAGGAGGGCAGCGGCTTCAATCCAGAGCCTGGGGGAGGGGAGGGGAGGAGGTGTAGAGAAGGTACACAGACACCTTAAGTCTTCACTACTTTATTAATCATACATCATATATAGCCCTAGCTGTATGTGGTCTGTCACGATCACTAGAGAGAGAGCTAGGGGCGTGTGGGTTACAATTATACTAACTGGTGGGGGGTGGTTAGCATGGACATCGTCACTATCAATTAAAGGTGTATACACATATCATCTACATCCTTCCTCTACCAAAACAAACAGTGAGTGACAGGGCGACCATGTCTCATGCGCTAGGGTAAATGCAAACAGTAAAGCACGGGAATACAGAATCACACGTAATCGCTGTAACGGACCGGCGGCCTGACCAGGCGACCAGACCGGGTCCGCACCTCGCCATCACCTCCTTCCCCGACGGGAACAAATGGGGACGCTGGGGCATGGTGGGGGCTACGGACAGGAGAACCCCTTGGCGACGAAGGCATCGGGGGGGATGGCGAAGAGAAGGGCGAGGAAGCCGGAGAAAACGGGACCGCAGCCGGGAGGCGGACAGGAGGAGGACGAGGGGAGGTTGGCCCCAGAGGAACGGGCAAAGCACTGGGCCGCGACAGTGGCAGCGGTGGGGCATACGGAGCCGCCGGGGGAGGGAGAGGCTCATTCACGAGCCAGAGATGCTGGCGGGACCGGAGGTACACCCTTCCGTCGTGGTTGACAAGGTACGAACGAGGGGAACCGGCAGAACTGACCACCACGGCCAGCTTGGAACGGCCGGAAGTGGACCTCATACGGACGATCTGGCTGGGGAGAAGAGGGCGGAGGACACGGCAGGACCTGTCGTGGGAAGGCTTCTGTATACTGTGTTTTTGGGCAATGCGTTTCCGGACCAAGGCAGGTTTAAAGACGGAGGGGGACAGGGACTGCTGAGACACCGGGACCGTGGGCCCCGTGACTCGGGACACGAGTTGCTGAGCCGGGGAGCCCAGGGCATGGTCGCGGGAGATGTTGCGGAGGTTCAGCAGGGCCAGGTAGATGTCGGAGCGGGATAGGCGGCAACGTTCCAACAATCCTTTAGCACTGCGGACCGCACGTTCGGCCAGTCCGTTGCTCTGCGGGTATTCCGGGCAACTGGTGTAAGGACGAAAGTTCCATCGTTCGGCAAAAGCGCTGAATTCGGCACTGGTGAACTGGCTGCCGTTGTCCGACTGGAGGCTGACGGGGGACCCGAAGGTGGCAAAGTGGCGGCGCAACTTCTCGATGACCGCGGAGGAAGAGAGGGAGTGGAGCTGGTCAACTTCAAACCAGCTGGAGTAAGAGTCGACAAGCACCAGGAAGTGCTTTCCGTGCCACTCGAAGATGTCAGTTGCTAGCGCAGACCATGGCAGGTCAGCAGCTGGCTGCTGCAGGAGCGGCTGCCGCTGTTGTTGTGGAGCGAGGCTGTTGCAGGTAGGGCACGCGGAGACCCTATCCCGGAAGTAGCGAGGCATGTCAGGCCAGAAAAACTGGCCGAGTGATGGAAAGGATCGCCTCGGCCCCGGGATGGCCACGATGAGCGGTTTCGAAGTATTGTTCTCATAATGCTGCGGGCACCACCACCTTGTGCCCCTTCACAATCACACCATCACGCAGCACCAACTCGTCACGAACCAAGAAGTAAGGCACCGCTGCGGCCGGCAGGGAAGAACGGCGGTCTGGCCAACCCTGCTTGATGATCGCGGCCAGCTGCTGTAGCGAAGCGTCAGCCGCCGTGTGCTTGGCCAGGGACTTCAACTGACTGGAGAGCACGAAGTTAACGTTTAGGCCTATCGGATCGGATGTCTCGTACGGATGTCGGGTTGTGGATGAGAGAGGCGCCCGAGACAGCGTGTCAGCAACAAACATGTCCTTGCCCTTGCGATAAACCACTGTGAAAGTGAAGCGTTGTAGCTGGAGCATCATGCGCTGGAGCCGGGAGGAGGCCATGTGTATCGGCTTGTTGAGGATGGTGACCAGAGGCTGGTGGTCCGTCTTGACAGTGAAGCAGTTGTCCAGGATATAATCTTTGAATTTAGAGCAGGCAAATACAACAGCCAGCAGCTCTTTCTCAATCTATCATAGTGTTGTTCAGCGGTCGTCATTGTGCGGGATGCGTAGGACACAGGCAGATGCACCCCGTCATGGATCTGCAGGCAGGCGGCGCCGAGGCCAAACATAGATGCATCACATGTGAGAACGATGGGGCACTGGAGGTCAAAGTACTTCAGCATTGGCATGCTGATCAGCTTAGATTTGAGGGTGTCAAATGCTTTCTGGTGTTGCGGGAACCAGGCCCAGGCAGTGCCCTTTTTCACCAGATCCCGTAGAGGGGCACTCAGTTCACTCAGGTTGGGGATGAACTTTCCCAGGTAGTTGACCATGCCCAGGAAGCGCTGTAGGCCAGGCACGTCAACAGGTGCAGGCATCTCGGATATTGCGGCCGTCTTCTGTGGGTCGGGCTTCAGCCCCGATGCAGTGAAGACATGCCCCACGTCGGTGACCTCAGCGACCCGGAATCGGCACTTCTTCGGGTTGAGCTTCAGGTTGACCTCCCGGGCCCGCTGCAGCACCTGGCGAAGGTGGTGGTCGTGCTCAGCGACATTCTTCCCATAAACCAGGATGTCGTCGACAATGATGGCACACGGAAGTCCAGCAAACAGTTGTTCCATGGTCCTTTGGAACACCTCGCTGGCAGAGTTGATCCCAAACGGCATGCGGAGGAAGCGATACCTGCCGAAGGGCGTGCTGAAGGTCGACAGGTGCGAAGATCGCTCGTCTAGAGGTATCTGCCAGAACAAACTCTTGGCATCAAGAACCGAGAACACGGTGGCAGGACCTACCTGTGCAGTAACATCCTCCACCGTCCGCATGGGATAGTGCGGGCGCCTGATGGCCAAGTTCAAGTCCTTAGGGTTGATGCAGATCCGTATTTCGCTCGTCTTTCTTCGCAGCGACAACCATAGTAGAAACCCACCGGGTGGAGTCCGTTACTGGCGTCAGGATGCCCGTGGCCATCATCTCACGAAGAGCAGACTTGACCTTGCCCCTCATGGCGAAGGACACACGGTGCGGGGGACGGATGACCGGCGTGATGTCAGGATTGAGGACAATCCTGTAGCTGCAGGGCAACTTCCCCAGCTTCGAGTCAAACCGGTCTGGGAATTCGGCCAGCGGGTTCAAGGGTGCCTCTACCAGGTGGACATCACTGTGGATGCTCACCAATCCGAGGTTCTGGCAGGCCTCCACGCCGAGCAGGGGGTCACATTTACCGTCTAGCAGGAAGTGAGGGGCGGAGAGGTCTTCAGCACCTTGCAGTGGAGAGTGGCCCTCCCCACAGGAACAAGGCACGCAAAACAGCACTGTCTGGAAACGGGCTCATTATTTCTTATCTTCCTGAACAGGCTTGTTGACATAACATTAGCATCAGCCCCCGTATCCACCTTAGCAGAGAAGGCCATGCCATTCACCGTGACTCGGACAGTCGGGTCCGTTATCAGAGAAGCTGCACCTCGCAAGGAAAACACACTCAGCTCGCTCTGAGAAGAGTCAGGGTCAGACGGGGGGAGATCATCGTGCTGGAGATGGGAACCAGACGCTGTATCATCACGTGTCAGGTAGCGAGGCGGTTTCTGCTGTGGCTGTACAGGGTTCCCATGGGAACAGCATGCTGCCGAGAAGTGGTTGGGCTTGTTGCAGAAATTACAGGTTTTCCCCAACACCGGGCACACATTAGAACGGTGTGAAACAAAGTTACAATTTGGACATCGTTGAAGCGGTCTGAAGCCCTGCAGTGGTCTTACCCTCTGTCGCCAGGGAGCATTGTACTGGCAACCAGCGAGACTGGCTGCGTGGACCACAGGGTCAGGTACAGCGGAGGAGACAGCCTCAGCTAAACGAGAGGCATGCAACGCCTCATCGAATGTCAGATCAGGCTTACGCAGCAGCTCAGAGCGCAGCTTATCATCCCATAGACCAAAGACCAAGATGTCACGGGTCAAAGTATCAGGGGTCAGAACATGCAGGTCACATCGGCGAGCCAATTGGCGCAGCACGGCCACGAAATTGTCATTAGATTCCCCAGGGTTTTGGCGTCGGGAGAACAGTTTGAAACGCTCTAAGATGTGGTTCGTGGGAAGGTCACACATCGCCGTAAATTTAGCAAGCAGACATACCGGGTCCTGGACACTCTCACCCTGTCCATAGATGAACGACTCCGAACGCTCGAGCGCTTCGGGACCAGCTAGATTAAGCAGCAGGGAAGCCTTGACAGCGGGGGCCACAGCAGGGTGGGCGATGGTAACATAATGCTCAAAGCCCCGTCAGAACACACTCCAGCGATGAGTGATGTCTGCATCAAAGACTAGGATGTCAGGTTTACGACAGGCAGAAGCCATCACGGCACAGGGAGGGGGTACTGGGACTAAGAAAATAAAACGCGATAGACTGGAGATGCAGAAAGAAGCACTTCTGACGCCATGTAGAGAAGGTACACAGACACCTTAAGGTTCTCACTACTTTATTAATCATACATCATATATAGCCCTAGCTGTACGTGGTCTGTCACGATCACTAGAGAGAGAGCTAGGGGCGTGTGGGTTACAATTATACTAACTGGTGGGGGGGTGGTTAGCATGGACATCATCACTATCAATTAAAGGTGTATACACATATCATCTACAGGAGGCGAGGCAAGGGGAACTTGCTGCCTTTTGGAGATGGGGTTTCTGATTAGTGGCGTGTTTTGAGCGGGCGGCCCTGCTGCCGAGAGTGTGCGGGGCCTCGGCGAGTGGGGGGCCTGCTGGTGCGAGCGGGCGGGGCCGACGGCGAGCAGGCAAGGTCAAGGCGGGCGGGCGGTGAACAAAAGACTGGGAGATGGGGGGGCGGGGTGATGTCACTCGCAGCGCGTGGAAAACAGTGCACAGCGGCAGCACGGAGCAGACCTATTGTGACGTCGTCAGCACATTTATTTTCAAAAGACATTTCAGATTTGTAAGCATTTTTATGAATAACTCGAGAAATAAAGCTCGAAATTTGCAGGTATGATTTTTGACTTCACGGGATAAAACTGCAAGAATATGTAAATATTTTACTGTTAAGGCGTTGTTTTTCCGAGCAGACGTGATCATACACACACACAAGGTCAGAGTTTTAATCATTACTAGACGAAGGGGGACCCGTTGGTTCCCGTCCCCTCAACGCGCGGTTGCAGTGTCACGCACACGCACACACACAGTAAACACCCCCACACACATGGGGGGCGGGAGGGGGAAAGGGAGGCGGGGGGTAAGGGGGGAGAGTGTGAAGAGAGGGAGGGAAGGGGGGGGACAGGTGGAGAGAGGATGGAGGGGGAGAGAGAGGAAGGGGAGAGAGAGCAGGGGGAGAGAGGGGGAAGGGGAGAGAGGAGGGGGAGAGGGGGGTTAGGGGAGTGGGGAGAGAGCAGGTGGGGAGAGGAGGGGTTGAGAGGAGGGGGATAGAGAGGAGGCAGTGGGAGGAGAGGGGCGTGAAGGGGTGGAGGGGAGAGAGGAGGGGGGAAGGGGCGGAGGGGAGGGTGAGGGGTAGTGGAGAGGGTAGGCAGAGGGGGGAAGAGGTGGGAGAGAGGGGGGGTTAGAGGAGAGAAGAGGAGGGGGGAGGAGAGAACAAAGATTATAGAGGAGCAAGATAGACCACTCCTCCGAAATCCAATGGACTGGTGTGTAGTACGTAACGGAACGTCACGGCCACCAAAAGGCGGTATGCCTCCGGCTGTGTAATGCGCTCCAAAGCTACAGAGCAGTTGCAAGCAACGATTATAGAGGAGCAAGATGCATTAGAAAGTTAATATATATTTATTTGTAATAGATCTTTACTTACCTCTCGATCTCGATCACTCTCTCTCTCCCCCTCCCCTCTCTTCTCTATCTCTCCACTCTGTTCTCTCGATCTCTTTCTATCTCCTCTCTTCTCCCGATCTTTCTCTCCCCTCTCGATCTCTCTCGCTCTCTCCCCTCTCGATCTCGATCTCTCGATCTCTCTTTCTCCCCATCTTCTCTCTCTCCCCCCCCCTCCCTCCCCTCTCTCTCTCTCTCCTTACCTTCCCTCTCTCTCTCCTTTCCTTCCCTCTCTCTCTCTTTCCCTTCCCGCTCTCTCTCCCTCCTTCCCTCTCTCTCTCTCCCTCCTTCCCTCTCCCAACTTCCCTCTCTCTCTCTCTCTCCCTCCCCTTCCCCAGTGTTCCCCCATTTCCCTCCCATCTTCCCAGCCCCACCTTTGCATAGTTTCCCTTGCATTGTATTGTGCAGCTTCCCTAGTATTGCTTTCACACACACTGCACAAAATTACAGGCACACAAAAACACACATTCATATAAATATATGGTGGGACAGGCCCTTGAGAGATAAATACATTTCCTTCTCATGGATCAGAAGAAAGTTTGATTTAAAGCGTCACTATTACTCTCTATCTTATTTGTCAGATGATGTACATAAACCATATATGCATACATACATATGCACATACATATGTATATATATATATATACACACACACACATATACATACATATTTATAAACACACATATATATATATATATATATATATATATATATATATATTTATATATAACCATATAACAATTACAGCACGGAAACAGGCCCTCTCGGCCCTTCCAGTCCGTGCCGACCATTTGTTTTCCCCTAGTCCCATCTACCTGCACTCAGACCATACCCCTCCATTCCCTTCACGTCCATATACCTATCCACTTTACTCTTAAATGTTAAAATCGATCCTGCCTCCACCACTTCTGCTGGAAGCTGATTCCACACAGCCACCACCCTCTGAGTAAAGAAGTTCCCCCTCACGTTACCCCGAAACCTCTGTCCCTTAATTCTCATGTCATGCCCTCTTGTTTGAATCTTCCCTACCCTCAATGGGAAAAACATATCCACGTCAACTCTGTCTATCCCTTTCATCATTTTAAAGACCTCAATCAAGTCCCCCCTTAACCTTCTGCGCTCCAAAGAATAAAGACCTAACTTGTTCAACCTTTCTCTGTAACATAGTTGCTGGAACCCTGGCAACATTCTAGTAAATCTCCTCTGTACTCTCTCTATTTTGTTGACATCCTTCCTATAACTAGGCGACCAAAATTGTACACCATACTCCAGAATTGGTCTTACCAATGCCTTGTACAATTTTAACATTACTTCTCTACTCAATGCTCTGATTTATAAAGGCCAGCACACCAAAGGCTTTCTTTACCACCCTATCTATATGCGATTCCACCTTCAGGGAACTATGCACAGTTATTCCTAGATCCCTCTGTTCCACAGCATTCCTCAATTCCCTACCATTTACCATGTACGTCCTATTTTGATTTGTCCTGCCAAGATGTAGCACTTCACACTTATCAGCATTAAACTCCATCTGCCATCTTTCAGCCCACTTTTCCAAATGGCCCAAATCTCTCTAGACTTTGAAAATCTACTTCATTATCCACAACACCACCTATCTTAGTATCATCTGCATACTTACTTATCCAATTTTCCACCCCATCATCCAGATCATTGATGTACATGACAAACAACAGTGGACCCAACACAGATCCCTGAGGCACCCCACTGGTCACCGGCTTCCAACCTGACAAACAGCCATCCACCATTACTCTCTGACATCTCCCATTCAGCCACTGTTGAATCTATCTTGCTACACCGCCATTAACACCCAAAGATTGAACCTTCTGAACCAACCTTCCATGGGGAACCTTGTCAAAAGGCCTTACTGATATCCATATAGACAACATCCACTGCTTTACCCTCATCAATTTCCCTAGTTACCGCTTCAAAAAATTCAAGAAGGTTTGTCAAACATGACCTTCCAGGCACAAATCCATGTTGACTGTTCCTGATCAGACCCTGTTTATCCAGATGCTTATATATATTATCTCTAAGTATCCTTTCCATTAATTTGCCCACCACTGACGTCAAACTAATAGGTCTATAATTGCTAGGTTTATTCTTTGAACCCTTTTTAAACAATGGAACAACATGCGCAGTACGCCAATCCTCCGGCACTGTTCCCGTTTCTAATGACATTTGAAATATTTCTGTCATAGCTCCTGCTATTTCTACACTAACTTCCCTCAATGTCCTAGGGAATATATACACACACACATATACATACATATATACACATACATATACATGCAGATATACACATACATATATACATATGATCATTTTCCAATGTTCAATAGATTTAGGATCAGTTCCTGTGGATTGGAGGATAGCTAATGTTATCCCACTTTTCAAGAAAGGAGCAAGGGAGAAAACGGGGTGGCTTTGGTGGTGGGAAAGATGCTGGAGTCAATTATTAAAGATGCAATAATGGGGCATTTGGATAGCAGTAAAAGGATTAGTCCAAATCAGCATGGATTTATGAAAGGAAAATCATGTTTGACTAATCCTCTGGAATTTTTTGCCACAATACTTGTTGTTGGGGCCGCAACTGTTTACCATAGAATCATAGAAAATAGGTGCAGGAGTAGGCCATTCGGCCCTTCGAGCCTGCACCGCCATTCAATATGATCATGGCTGATCATCCAACTCAGTATCCCGTACCTGCCTTCTCTCCATACCCCCTGATCCCTTTAGCCACAAGGGCCACATCTAACTCCCTCTTAAATATAGCCAATGAACTGGCCTCAACTACCTTCTGTGGCAGAGAATTCCACAGACTAACCACTCTCTGTGTGAAAAAAGATCTTCTCATCTCGGTCCTAAAAGCCTTCCCCCTTATCCTTAAACTGTGACCCCTTGTTCTTGAGTTCCCCAACATCGGGAACAATCTTCTTGCATCTAGCCTGTCCAACCTCTTAAGAATTTTGTAAGTCTCTATAAGATGCCCCCTCAATCTCCTAAATTCCAGCGAGTACAAGCCAAGTCTATCCAGTCAAGCTTCATATGGAAGTCCTACCATCACAGGAATCAGTCTGGTGAACCTTCTCTGCATTCCCTCTATGGCAAGAATGTCTTTCCTCAGAATAGGAGACAAAAACTGTACACAATGCTCCAGGTGTGGCCTCACCAAGACCCTGTACAACTGCAGTAGAACCTCCCTGCTCTTGTACTCAAATCCTTTTGCTATGAATGCCAACAGACCATTCGCTTTCTTCACAGCCTGCTGCACCTGCATGCCTACTTTCAATGACTGGTGTACCATGACACCCAGGTTTCGTTGCATCTCCCCTTTTCCTAATCAGCCACTATTCAGACAATAATCTACTCTCCTGTTTTTGCTGCCAAATTGGATAACCTCACATTTATCCACATTATATTGCATCTGCCATGCATTTGCCCACTCACCAAACCTATCCAAGTCACCTTGCAGCCTCCTAGCATCCTCCTCACAGCTAACACTGCCCCCCAGCTTCGTGTCATCTGCAAACTTGGAGATGTTGCATTCAATTCCCTCATCCAGATCATTATTATGTATTGTAAATAGCTGGGGTCCCAGCACTGAGCCTTGCAGTACCCCACTAGTCACTGCCTGCCATTCTGAAAATGACCCGTTTACTCCTACTCTTTGCTTCCTGTCTGCCAGCCAGTTCTCTATCCACATCAATACTGAACCCACAATAGCACGTGCTTTAAATTTGTATGCTAACTTTTATACTCAATACCCTAACTGATGAAGACTAATGTAACAAAAGCCTTCTTTCCTAACCTATCTACGTGTGACGCCACTTTCAGAGAATGTGTACCTGTGCTCCTACAGTGGATTGCAAAAGTATTCATACCCCATGAACTTTTCCACATTTTGTCACATTACAACCACAAACGTAAATGTATTATTGGCATTTTGTGTGATAGACCAACACAAAGTGGCGCATAATTGCGAAGTGGAAGAAAAATGATACATGGTTTTCAAATTTTTTTACAAATAAAAATCTGAAAAGTGTGGCGTGCAAAAGTATTCAGTCCCCTTTACTCTGATACCCCTAAATAAAATCCAGTGCAACCAATTGCCTTCAGAAGTCACCTAATTAGTAAATAGAGTCCACTTGTGTGTAATCTAATCTCTGTATAAATACGGCTGTTCTGTGAAGGCCTCAGAGGTTTGTTAGAGAACATACAGCATCAAGAAGCCCAAGGAACACACCAGACAGGTCAGGGATAAAGTTTTGGAGAGGTTTAAAGCTGGGTTAGGTTATGAAAAAATATCCCAAGCTTTGAATATCTCATGGAGCACTGTTCAATCCATCATCCGAAAATGGAAAGAGTATGGCACAACTGCAAACCTACCAAGACATGGCCTTCCACCTAAACTGACAGGACAGGCAAGGAGAGCATTGATCAGAGAAGCAGCCAAGAGGCCATGGTAACTCTGGAGGAGCTACAGAAATCCACAGCTCAGGTGGGAGAATCTACCACTGGACAACTATTAGTCGTGCACTCCACAAATCGGGCCTTTATGGAAGAGTGGCAAGAAGAAAGCCATTGTTGAAACAAAGCCATAAGAAGTCCCGTTTGCAATTTGCCACAAGCCATGTGGGGGACACACCAAACATGTGGAGGAAGGTGCTCTGGTCTGATGAGACCAAAATTGAAGATTTTGGCCTAAATGCAAAACGCTATGTGTGGCGGAAAACTAACACATCATCCTGAACACACCATCCCCACTGTGAAACATGGTGGTGGCAGCATCATGCTGTGGGGATTCTTTTCTTCAGCAAGGTCAGGGAAGCTGGTCAGAGTTGATGGGAAGATGGATGAAGCCAAATACAGAGCAATCTTGGAAGAAAACCTGTTAGATTCTGCAAAAGAGTTGAGACTGGGGCGGAGGTTCACGCAGTTGCTCCACAGCACCCGGCCGGCCGGACACACTCACTCCACGGCTTCGGGGCTCAGCACGGCTCTCAGAATCAGCACAGCCTCTGGGACTTTATTCTCCTCGCCCCGGTGATTGCCTGCCAGGCGATTGACAGGAGAGAAGACCAATCTGCTGACCTTACGATTTTTAAACCTTTATAACTTTTGTAATATTCACCCGATCAGAACAAAACTGGATGCGTTTGGAACACCGGAGAATGGTAAGGTGGCAAAAAATGGTAGCACTATCAGGTACCGTTTTTGCGCAAATTTATAAACAATGCAAACCGGAAGAGGACAAGATAAGAATTTTAGTACAGCATAGACTAGACTAAGTGGGAGGCTTAGTCCCCCAATGCAACCCATTCCCCAATGCAATATTTCACCACACACCCGATCCCCCAACCATAATTTCACCACTCACCCATAGCCACAAACTGTGCTGGCGCGGCTCATTTCCCCTCATCCCTGAGTGAGGAAGTAGTATATAAATAGAACTGCTCGGATAGTGACTTTTATATAAGCTAGGTAATTTGCATAGAAAAGCTTAATGTTTTCCTGACGGAATAAAGTGCAATTAAGCATATACACACACAGGGAAGGATGAGTCAAGACATAGAAACGATTAACCTGAACCTGACTTTGTGTTGAAGAATGGATAGCTGAATAGGGGCATCTTCTTAGGCTAGAGGTCAACTCTTTTCTCTATGTGTACATTCTTAGGTTATGAGGTTTATGCTGAGTTTGAGATAGAATTCAAGGCTGAGAGGCCCTGTGGTTGGCCTTGGCTATGTTGAATTATAATGAGATTGAGATAGGGGTAGGATGTATATGAAATTGTGAGAGGAAATGGAGAGGAAAATAATTAGATTAATGGATATGTGACATTCCTATGTTTATAGAAAGCCAAAGAAGCAGATGTAATTCTGAGTTGTGAATTTATGCTTTGTTCTGTAATATTTGTAAAAGGCCTTTTAGAGAGATTGGAAATCCATTTCCCAGAGATAGCAGGAAAAGGGGAGGCTGTAAGTTAAGAATGAACTTTCTCCTGCTACCAAACACTTATTAAGTAAGTTGACAGATTTACGACCCATGCATGCTTGGTTTGGAGATGTGTGTTTTGAACTTAGAAACTGTAATTCAGCAAACTCATAATTAATGTTTTAAATACATATGTAATAGTTTGGTAAACTGTGTAACATTGTAGTGCACAAATTATGAAATGTATTGTCTTAGTAGGAATGTAAACATTAGACATATAAATTGTTTAGGTTAATAGAAATATCTTTCTTCTTGGTATGGGAAGTGTGTATGACTTCTGTGATTATTGTATTACAAATGTATCTTATATTTTGAGGAGTGTTCTTTGATAATTGGGCCTACTGGGGTTTTGCTGTGTTGAAATAAAATAAGCAAATGTATACCACAGGCAAACAAAGGTTGTAATGAGGCCAGGGAAGGGGGATCATGTAACTGATGTTGTAAATCACCAGAAGGACTCAGATGATTGGTTCATCTGACAGCTCCGCAGCGTTGGGCCGCAGCTCCAACATCATGGAGCTCTGGTTTAGAGAGCTCCCAACGCGGGCGGCGCTGACTGTCATTGTGGTGTCCTGGGGCCCTTTGCTGAGGGCCTCCAGCATTGCATCTCCACCCGGCGCGGCCAGAGGACCTTGGGAGCCGCGGACTCTTGTAGGAGTGGGCCGACTCGGGATCCAGGCCGCTGAGGACGTCCCCCAGCCCCGCGTCGGACTTACATCACCCCGGCGAGCGGGCCTGAACATCGGGCCGCCCGCAGCGGCGACTGCAGGGACCTCGGGGAGGCCCCGACCATGGGGGGAACATTGGGGAACATCAGGGGAAGAGACTGACTTTGGTGCCTTCCCTCACAGTAGGAAATGTTGATCCTGCTGTGGGGGGATGTTTTATGTTGAATCCTATCTACTCCATGTTGTGTTCTTTATTTTTAATGTATGGCTGTATGGTGATTTAATTTCGCTGTGCCAATTGGCACATGTGACAAATAAATGCATCTTATCTTATCTTATCAGAGTTTTAGTTATGTATAAATAGATAAGGGTAGATAGAGAGATATACTAGACCTGGTGGGACCCATTGGGCCCCGTTCCCCAAACGTAATAATCCACCACTCACCCATTCCCCCAACTGCGCAGGAATGGTTGACATTTTAAAAGTTTAAAATGGCAATAACTTGTAAAATATAAGATCACTGTGAACGCATCTCACTCTCCCACTTCAGTCCCCTATTCCCCTACTCCATTGTCCTCCATCCTCCACTAACCCTCCTCTGCTTCCTCCCCTCTTCCCTATCCCTCCATTACCTCGCCATCCCTCTTCCTACCCCTATCCTCCATTCTCCCTCATTCCCCAGAACTCCCTTCCCCTCCCCTTCACCCTGTATCTCCCTCTCTCCGTCTTTCTCGCCATCTGTTTCTATCTCCGTCTGTCTTTCTCCCAGTCTCTCTCTCTCCATCATTATCTTAAAAGCTGTGTGTGTGTCTCTCTCTCTCTTTCTGTCTGTCTCTCTCGCACTGTCTCTCGGCCTGCCACCCCCCCCTCCCTCCCCGACGCAGGGCGGTGATGATGTCGGGGGGGAGGGGTGAGCGTCACCGCACTGGCTGCAATGCGGGGGTGGGGGTGTAGACACTGCGCCGGGTACCCTCAGCCTCTTCCTCCCCCAAAATAATGAAATCAATATCAATGGCAATGAACATCACTTTGTTTTTAAATGAAAAAAATCTTATCGTTAACAATTTGGCAGCTCGACACTGCGCTCCCCCCAGTGGGAGTCAGATCAATCAGGTGTCGGGACGTCGAGCTGCACTCACCCTACATGTCTGTGTCCAGTGTGCTTTAATGCAATTGAGATCCCATTGTGACGCGTCAGTGCTCACCCATACCACCCCCCCACAATGAAACTGGCAGTTTATGTAAATGAGATGCCATTGTGATGTCATACGCTGCTCAGGGCAAATGGGGGCGCAGTTTAATTATTTTTAAAGTTTTAAATGTCATAACTTTTGTGTATCAACAAAACATGATACAATCAGGACAATGGTGAGTAAGGTGGACAAAAGTGCTGGAGAAACTCAGCGGGTGCGGCAGCATCTATGGAGCGAAGGAAATAGGCAACGTTTCGGGCCGAAACCCTGAGTAAGTAAGGTGGTGCAAAACATTTTTGCGTAATCGTGTACCGTCTTGGCGTAATTTGACGACATCATCAAATCAGAGAGCACAAACACGCAGACAGACAAGCATAGAAACAAACAATGTGAGTTTTAGTAATATACTAGACCAACTGGGACCCAATGGGTCCCTGTCACACTGGAGGCCTGGTCCCCCAATGCAACCCGTTCCCCATTATTGCACCACTAACCTGTAGCCCCCATGGGGGATGTGGTCCCCCAACTCAACCCGTTGCTGAACGTAAGATTCCAGCACTCCCCTGCCTCCCCCAGCACTGGACTTAAAAAAAAATCCATTTGCACTTCCCCAATTGCAATAAGTTAATTCACCTTCCCCCTCCTGTCCTGCCAGGAGCTGAAGTAAGTGTTGTATGATGGCAATATTGTTGCAAATGTTGGGTGGAGGACTGGTATACCATTCAGGTGAAAAGTTGGTGGAAGCACAGAGTGTTCCTGTATTGCAACTTTGTATCGAAGTTTGTTGGAAGCTGGCAGGAAGGATTTTAACATTAAAAATCTTGTTAAAGTTGGCTTTTTTTAAAGCTATAAATATCAATAACATGAAATATAACATAAGATGTAAATAAACTGTATGAATAACCACGGGAAAAAGCCGAGTAAGATTCTGCAAAAAATGTTGTGCTATTGTGTACCGTTTTGGCATAACTCGAGACCACAGACAGACAAACAGTCAGGACTTTTAAAAGTATGTAGAAACATAGAAAATAGGCGCAGGAGTAGGCCATTCGACCCTTCACCGCCATTCAATATGATCATGGCTGATCATCCAACTCAGTATCCCTTACCTGCCTTCTCTCCATACCCCCTGATCTCTTTAGCCACAAGGGCCACATCTAACTCCCTCTTAAATATAGCCAATGAACTGGCTACCTTCTGTGGCAGAGAATTCCACAGATTCGCCACTCTCTGTGTGAACATTTTTTTTCTCATCTCGGTCCTTTATCCTTAAACTGTGACCCCTTGTTCTAGACTTCCCCAACATCGGGAACAATCTTCCTGCATCTAGCCTGTCCAACCCCTTAAGAATTTTGTAAGTTTCTATAAGATCCCCCCTCAATCTTTTAAAATTCTAGCGAGTACAAGCCGAGTCTATCCAGTCTTTCTCATATGAAAGTCCTGACATCCCAGGAATCAGTCTGGTCAACCTTCTCTGTACTCCCTCTATGGTAAGAATGTATTTCGTCAGATCAGGAGACCAAAACTGTACACAATACTCCAGGTGTGTTCTCACCAAGACCCTGTACAATTGCAGTAGAACCTCCCTGCTCCTATACTCAAATTCTTTTGCTATGAATGCCAACATACCATTCGCTTTCACTGCCTGCTGCACCTGCATGTCTACTTTCAATGACTGGTGTACCATGACACCCAGGTCTCGTTGCATCTCCCCTTTTCCTAATCGGCCACCATTCAGATAATAGTCTACTTTCCTGTTTTTGCCACCAAAGTGGATAACCTCACATTTATCCACATTAGACAGCATCTGCCATGCATTTGCCCACTCACCCAGCCTATCCAAGTCACCTTGCAGCCTCCTAGCATCCTCCTCACAGCTAACACTGACCCCAGCTTCGTGTCATCCGCAAACTTGGAGATGTTGCATTCAATTCCTTCGTCCAGATCATTAATATATATTGTAAATAGCTGGGGTCCCAGCACTGAGCCTTGCGGTACACCACTAGTCACTGCCTGTCATTCTGAAAGGGATTAGTTTACTCCTACTCTTTGCTTCCAGTCTGCCAGCCAGTTCTCTATCCACATCAATACTGAACCACCAATACCGTGTGCTTTAAGTTTGCATTCTAATCTCTTATGTGGGACCTTGTCGAAAGCATTCTGAAAGTCCAGGTATAACACATCCACTGGTTCTCCCTTATCCACTCTACTAGTTACATCCTTGAAAAATTCTATAAGATTCGTCTGACATGATTTACCTTTCATAAATCCATGCTGACTTTGTCCAATGATTTCACCACTTTCCAAATGTGCTGCAATCCCATTTTTAATAGCTGACTCTAGCATTTTCCCAACTACCGATGTTAGACTAACTGGTCTGTTATTCCCCGTTTTCTCTCTCCCTCCCTTTTTAAAAAGTGGGGTTACATTAGCTACCCTCCAATCCTCAGGAACTACTCCAGAATCTAAAAAGTTTTTAAAAAATTATCACTAATAAATCCACTATTTCTGGGGCTACTTCCTCAAGTACTCTGGGATGCAACCTATCTAGCCCTGGTGATTTATCAGCCTTTAATCCATTCAATTTACCCAACACCACTTCCCGGCTAACCTGGATTTCACTTAGTTCCTCCATCTCATTTGACCCCTGGTCCCCTGCTATTTCCGGAAGATTATTTATGTCTTCCTTAGTGAAAACAGAACCAAAGTAGTTATTCAATTGGTCTGAAATGTCCTTGTTCCCCATGATCAATTCACCTGTTTCTGACTGCAAGGGACCTACATTTGCTTTAACTAAACTTTTTCTCTTCACATATCTATAAAAACTTTTTAAGTCAATTTTTATGTTCCCTGCCATTTTTCTTTCATAATCTATTTTCCCTCTCCCAATTAGGCCCTTTGTCCTCCTCTGCTGGTCTCTGAATTTCTCCCAGTCCTCTGGTAAGGTTGCTTTTTCTGGCTAATTTGTATGCTTCATCTTTTATTTTGATAATATTCCTGATATCCCTTGTTATCCACTGATGCACTACCTTCCCTGATTTATTATTTTGCCAAACTGGGATGAACAATTGTTGTAGTTCACCCATGCAGTCTTTAAATGCCTTCCATTGCATATCCACCATCAACCTTTTAAGAATCAATTGCCAGTCTATCTTGGCCAATTCACGTCTCATACCCTCAAGGTTACCTTTCTTTAAGTTCAGAACCCTTGTTTCTGAATTAACAATGTCACTCTCCATCCTAATGAAGAACTCAACCATATTGTGGTCACTCTTGCCCAAGGGGCCACACACAACAAGATTGCTAACCCTTCCTCATTACTCAATACCCAGTCTAGAATAGCCTGTTCTCTCGTTGGTTCCTCTACATGTTGGTTTAGAAAACTATCCCGCATACATTCTAAGAAATCCTCTTTCTCAGCACCCTTGCCAATTTGATTCAGCCAATCTATATGTAGATTGAAGTCACCCATTATAACTGTTTTACCTTTGTTGCACACATTTCTAATTTCCTGTTTGATGCCATCCCCAACTCCACTACTACTGTTAGGTGGCCTGTACACAACTCCCATTAGTGTTTTCTGCCCCTTAGTGTTTCGTAGCTCTACCCATTTCGATTCCACATCTTCCAAGTTAATGTCCTTCCTTTCTATTGCGTTAATCTCCTCTCTAAGCAGCAACGCTACCCCCACCTCCTTTTCCATTCTGTCTATTCATCCTGAATATTGAATATCCCTGGATGTTCAGCCTTGGTCACCTTGGAGCCATGTCTCCGTGATCCCAACTATATCATATTCATCAATAACTCTGCGCATTCAACATCCACTTTATTACGAATGCTCCTTGCATTGAGACACAAAGCCTTCAGGCTTGTTTTTACAACACTCTTACCCCTTATACAATTATGTTGAAAAAAGTGGCCCTTTTTGATTTTTGCCCTGGATTTGTCTGCCTGCCACTTTTACTTTTCACCTTGCTACTACCCTCATTTTACATCCCTCAGCTCACACATTTAAGAAACCCACCACCTCTTATTCTCTGTTTATTATATTTTTCTTCTTTCGCCCCTACATATATATGGATATAGATAAATACTAGAACAAGTGGGACCTGTTGGCCCTGTTCCCCCATGCAATATTCCACCACTCACCCATAGCCCCCAACTGCACAGGCTGGCTCATTTCCCCTCATCCCCCAGCACTCCCTCCCCCCTCCCCTCCCCTCCCCCACTCTCCTCCATAACACCCTCAGTCACTCCCTCCCTCCATAACCCCCGTCCTCTCCCTCTATCTGTTTAAATAACATTAAATGTCTCTTCCCCCACTCCCTCCCTCTCCTTACAACAATGTAACAAATCTCTCATTGCACTGGGAGTCCTCTATAATCTTTGCTGGGAGTCTTGTCTTTGTTAACATTGTAATGGATTTTTTAAAAAAAGGACAATCTTATGTAAATGAGATTTGGGATCCCATTGTGATGTCATAAGCTGCTAACTGTCAGTGCATGCAAGTGAATTTTGTCGAAGTGGGGTTTTGTAAAGTTTAAAATGTGCCCCCAATGCAACCCGTTCCCCTCAATGTAATATTCAACCGTCTTCAGTGTAAACCAGCATCTGCTGGTCCGTCCTACACTTCTTAGTCACATCTTCAAAAACTTAAATCACTTCCGGGAGACATGATCTTCCAAGTACAAAATCGTGCTGACTATTCCTGATCAGTTCTTGTCTATTTAAATGCATGTATATCTCATCCATAAGAATACTCTAGTAACCTTCCAACCACAGATGTTAGACACTGGCCGATAGTTCCCTAGCTTTTTCTTGCAGCCCTTCTTAAATAGAGGCACATTTGCCACCCCCGTCTTCCAGCACCTCACCCGTATTTAACAATGACTCGTAAATCTCAACCAAAGCTCAGAAGCCTACATTTTATTTTCTAGCTTCCCAGTGTCCTCGGAAATATCTGACCAGGCCTAAAACAATTTTAATGTTCCATTTCGTTACATGATAATTAAACCCTCTTGACTCTCTCTTGACAATGGAACAAAGCCATGAGAGATTGCAGATGCTGAAAACAGAGTACTGGTGGAACTAGTGGATTAGATAGCATCTATGCAGGCATGTGGAGTGATGACGTTTCAAAGTGGGACACTTTGATTGATTGATAAGAGTAGTCAAAGTAGAGGCTGCTTCCATAACTGCTTGAGGGTGGCACAGTGGAGCAATGGAAGAGTTACTGCCTTACAGTGCATAGACCCTGGTTCGGTCCTGACTACAGGTGCTGTTTTTATGGAGTTTGCACGTTCTCCCCGACTTTCGTGGAGACTCCAGGATCTCCATCTTCCTCCCACACTCCAAATATGTATAAGTTTGTAGGTTAATTGGCTTGGTTTAATTATAAATTGGCCCTCGTGTGTGTAGAATGGTGTAAGTGTGCATGGATCACTGGTTGGCGTCGACTTTGGTGGGCCGAAAGGCCTGTTCCCAGCTGTATTTCTAAACTGAACTAAAGTGGGGGTCAGGGGTGAAAATTTACGTTTCCAATGGAATCACTCCATCCTTTCCCAAAGCTGGTGCCCTGTGATGGAAATCCTTATCTTCCACTTCATTCTTGCAGCCATGCATTCAATCTCTTACGTTTTGACTCAAAGCCAATTTGCAAGCTGTACTTACATATATGTAAAATGTTGATTTTTTTAAAATTAAATTTATGGCATTGCTGGATTGAATTGTACTTTATCAGCTAAATGCAAAGACATTGTACACAATGGTCCTCTTAAAACTAATTAGAGGCAGTCCATTTGTCAAGTCAGCAACCACCACAGAAGCTACTTCCTTTTGGTTGGTGTATAATTCAAGAAATTGTTATTGGCACAATCTCATCTTGTATGTGAATACTTGGCCAATAAACTTACATATCTCATCTTGTGTGATATTTCATGGACAGTTATATCCATAACCACTATGACTTTTCAAGTGAACATAATACTGCTAAAATATTTAATCAAATACAAAGACATTTCAAATGATGAAACTTTATTATGACAAGCAAAAATACATATTCTTATAATTGAGCAAGCTTCAAACTGAAAGATTAATCCTTTTCATTAATTCAGAATTTTTTTTGGTTAAGTAATATGTATTCATTAAAACAATAGAAAATAGACTTTAAGCACAATTTCCTTTCCACCTGTTAAAACATCCCATGATAAGATTATATAAATACAATGAAGCCAATTTAAGATTAATCAGTTTTATCTATGGCAAGTTTCTAGCGTAGTGTAAAACAAACAATAATTCCATGATCACTGCTGTACAATAAAAACCATCCAAAGAATGGAGACATTTAACAGACCACTTTTTCGGCATTATTTTCCGCCACTTTAAAACTGCTTCACTTAATGTTTGCTCTGTGAAACAGCAGCCACTTCTGGTAAATGTTTTATACTGAATTGCTCATAATATTAGCAACATTTGGATTTGAATATTCAATCTCAACCCAAATTAATGTTTTGCAACAAACTGATATTAATCTTAACAAGGCACCAATGTATAAATCAAACATATTGAGAAAGCATTTGAAAATAATATAAATTTGGATCTTCAACACATTTTGGAAATCCACTGTATTTGTATATGTATAATAAATGATTAGCATGTAATATTAGAGGATTTAATGGTCATTTGAGTAGAACTAATAAAGGTGGAAGAGCCTGCATCAAAACTTCCTCGCCTTGATCCACTTCTTGAGCTTGATCGGGAACCTGAACGGGAACTAGGCCGGGAATTTGGTCCAGAGAAGCCGCCTGCATTATATGGACTGTTAATGCCTTTAGAAGAAAATGATGTTGCTTCCAACATCCGAAGGCCAGTTTTATCTTCAACCATTGAACGATCCACTGCTTCTTTATACGAAATCTTCAATTTTGTTTTCGGACAGGTTATACATTTCGAGTAACTGCTGCTATCCTGCAGTTTCTGACCTGTTCTGGCACTAAGTATCCCTCTCTTTACTGCTTCATCTATGGTCATTCGCTCTGTAACATCTGGCACAATAAGACCACCTGTGGCACACTGGTACTCAAGGAACCGTTGCCCAGCTTCATGTGGCAACCAATTCTCTTGTATTGCTTCTGCTGCAGAGAGTCTTTTCTTGTTCTTCACATCATCAAAACCAACATAAGCTTTCTGTGCTGGTTTTAATCGTTTTCCCATGTCTTCCTCAATGATACATTGATTTATCGCATCTTGAATGGATAGTTTTTGGCCAGTTGCAGGATTTATTATACCTCCTGTACTGGCCTGAGCTTCAAGCAGCCTCTGCCCTGTAATAGCATCAACAATATTGCGGCGTATGGCTTCAGAAACTGTTATCTTTTCCAATGTTTCAACATCAAAGATGGCTGCAATGGGAGTGGGTTCCTCAAAAAAATCCAAAGTTGATTTTAAACTTGGTGATGGAATTGGACCACTGCTTGTTACATTGCTTACTTTAGATGTACTAAGATTAACCTTGTCAGCGAACAAATCAACAAACTGTGAAAGAGTCAATTTTCCGGCCCGATAGTCCTCGAAACTCTTCTTTTCAATTATGCCTTTCTGCAATGATTCTTCAATGTCATACTGATTCCCAGTTTTTCTGTCAACAACCACTGTTTTTATGCTCCCATCTGATCCTTTAATTGTTATTTCTTCCCACTCTGCCTCTTGTTCAGAAAGTTGAAGGAAAGTGTCATAATCTATATAGTCTTTGTGGTATGCCTCACGTACTGTCATTTCTCGCTGTGTGTCAGGATCCACAATAACAACTCTACGCTTTCTCACAGCAGATGATCTGGAAGTTGTGGGCTCTTTTTTCTTTTCCTTTAGAGGCAACAGACAAAGACCTGTAATTTTATCATTAATGCACCGTTCCTTTAACTGAAGGTAGGTCAAATTTTCTTCTGTATTGGGATCAAAGAACCCTTTGGTGTCATCACCTGGATCCTCCAGAATTTCATTCAATTCTTCATCAAAGTAATTCCGCGTGTAAGCAGCAGCAACTGGTAAACGATGGCTGTGCTTTGGATCAATAATTCCACCAGTTGCAATTTGGGCTTCCAATAACCGAATACCATGAGAGTGTTCAATCAAGCCTTTTTTCATTGCTTGAAACAGTGAGATGGTTTTCCCAGTTCCTGGATCTTTGTAGCCAGTAACAGCCTTTTCTGCTGAAATAAGTTTATTTTTGAACTCCACACCTATAAGTCTCTTGGCAACAGCTTCCTCAACAGTCAGCCTTTGGTTATTGATAGGATCAATTATATGACCTGTGGCTGCCTGGGCCTCTAGTAGCTCTAACGCTGTGCCTTGTCTGAGCAGACCCTTCTTCATTGCTTGGTAGACGGGCAATGTTTCCTGCGTGGCTTCCGCAAACACTCCTGCAATACTACTGCTGCCTTGTAGGTAGCCTTTATATCGGGCAGTGACATCATCGACTGACAGCACTCCACATGTAAGATTGTCGACAGTGTCTTGATCTATAATATCAGCATCCACTAGAGTGTGTAATGGAACAGGTCCTCTGATTCCTTGTAATGTTATTTCTGATTTCTGCACAGGCAAAAGTAATAAATCTGTTCCGGGATCGGTTTTGCACTGTAATTTCAGCTGCTGATAGGAAACTTTAGTATTTGTATTTGGATCAACAAAGATTTTTGATTCATCAAAAGGAGAGGTGAGTTTTTGATACATTTGTGCATCAATCAGCCCACGTTTATAAGCAAGCTCTTTTGGTAAATACACACTGTTGGCTGAATCAATTATTCCACCTGCTGCTATCTGTGCCCCAAACAAGCGAAGACCTGTCTCTTTGTCAACTATATTTTTATTAATGGCTTCATACAATGAGATATATTTTCCTGTGAATGGGTCTTTAAACCCAGTTGCTGCCTTTTCTGCTACCAGGAGTTTGTCTCTGTCTTTGAGGTCCACAAGGCCTGTGGCAACAGCTTCATCCACAGTCATCCTTTTGTTTGTGTGTGGATCAATGATGAATCCAGTAGCTGCTTGTGCTTCTAAAAGAGATACGGCAACATCAGGTGTAAGAATATTCTTTTTTGATGCTTCTGTCATTGAGAGTTTTCCTCCATTTGACTGGGAATATACTCCGGCTACATTCTCCAACCCATGAAGATTCAAATTAATGTTATTTGAAACATCCATCACCGTTTTTTCTCCTCGGAGCAGTTTATCTAAAGTTGATTTATCAATTAGTTGGCAATCATACAATTGGTTTGCTGTAACCTTTTTACGGATTCCATCAAACAGAAGTTCTGCAGAATCTATCACAACCATAGAACCTGTTTTCTGGTTGAACGTTGGTGGTGTCTGGCTAAGCCTTTCAATTTCTAATTTGGTTTTGGAACGGAGAGTTTCTAGCTCCATTCTATTTGCTCTTTCAGTTTCCTCAAGTTTCCGTCTGTATCTTTCCTCAGTCATTCTCAATTCTGTTTGCAATTTATCTAGTTCGGCTCTCAAACGCTCAATCTCGCCACTTGATTTTCCTTTTTGTAACTGTTGCACTTCTACCTGACTCTTCCAGTAGCTTAGATCAGTTCTGACTATTTCAATTTCATCCTGGACTCGCTGCTTCATGCGAGACTCCGCTTCAAGCAATGCCTTCACTCGACTTAGTTCATCTTCATAATGCTGAAGCCTTGACTTATCCTGTTCCAAGAGTTTTATCTTCAACAGTAGAGATTCCTTTTCATGCAAAATGCCTTTATGAGCAGTATGAGTCTGCTTAATCATATCAGTTGCCTAAATGTTAAGATAGAACATAATCATGTTTTAACATTAAGGTTTTTACCTTTGGCCAACATAATGAAGATATTCAAAGTTATAATTTTAAACTAGATTTGCTTTAAACCTTTGATTATAATTTAGCACAGCAATTATTCTTTCAACAAATCCTTTGATTTCAAACAACTATTTGCTTATTTAGTTATCAATTTCAAAATTACTTCACCTGTCCAATTTCCATTTATATAACCATATAACAATACAGCACGGAAACAGGCCCTCTCGGCCCTTCCAGTCGGTGCCGACCATTTATTTTCCCCTAGTCCCATCTACCTGCACTCAGACCATACCCCTCCATTCCCTTCCCGTCCATATACCTATCCACTTTACTTTTAAATGTTAAAATCGATCCTGCCTCCACCACTTCTGCTGGAAGCTCATTCCACACAGCCACCACTATCTGAGTAAAGATGTTCCCCCTCATGTTACCCCTAAACTTCTGTCCCTTAATTCTCATGTCATGCCCTCTTATTTGAATCTTCCCTACCCTCAAAAGCTTATCCACGTCAACTCTGTCGATCCCTTTCATCATTTTAAAGCCTCAATCAAGTACCCCCTTAACCTTCTGCGCTCCAAAGAATAAAGACCTAACTTGTTCAACCTTTCTCTGTAACTTAGTTGTTGGAACCCAGGCAACATTCTAGTAAATCTCCTCTGTACTCGCTCTATTTTGTTGACGTTCTTCCTATAATTAGGCGACCAAAATTGTACACCATACTCCAGAATTGGTCTTACCAATGCCTTGTACAATTTTAACATTACTTCCCTACTCCTATATTCAATGCTCTGATTTATAAAGGCCAGCACACCAAAGGCTTTCTTTACCACCCTATCTACATGTGATTCCACCTTCAGGGAACTATGCACAGTTATTCCTAGATCCCTCTGTTCCACAGCATTCCTCAATTCCCAACCATTTACCATGTACGTCCTGTTTTGATTTGTCCTGCCAAGATGTAGCACTTCACACTTATCAGCATTAAACTCCATCTGCCATCTTTCAGCCCACTTTTCCAAATGGCCCAAATCTCTCTGTAGACTTTGAAAATCTACTTCATTATCCACAACACCACCTATCTTAGTATCATCTGCATACTTACTTATCCAATTTTCCACCCCATCATCCAGGTCACTGATGTACATAACAAACAACAGTGGACCCAACACAGATCCCTGAGGCACCCCACTGGTCACCGGCTTCCAACCTGACAAACAGCCATCCACCATTACTCTCTGACATCTCCCATTCAGCCATTGTTGAATCCATCTTGCTACTCCGCCATTAACACCCAAAGATTGAACCTTCTTACCAATCTTCCATGGGGAACCTTGTCAAAGGCCTTACTGAAATCCATATAGACAACATCCACTGTTTTACCTTCACCAATTTCCCTAGTAACGTCTTCAAAAAATTCAAGGTGGTTTGTCAAACATGACCTTCCAGGCACAAATCCATGTTGACTGTTCCTGATCAGACCCCATTTATCTAGATGCTTATATATATTATCTCTAAGTATCCTTTCCATTAATTTGCCCACCACTGACATCAAACTAACAGGTTTGCTAGATTTATTCTTTGAACCCTTTTTAAACAATGGAACAACATGCGCAGTATGCCAATCCTCCAGCACTATTCCCGTTTCTAATGACATTTGAAATATTTCTGTCATAGCTCCTGCTATTGCTACGCTAACTTCCCTCAATGTCCTAGGGAATATCCTGTCAGGACCTGGAGACTTATCCACTTTATATTTTTCAAAAGTGTCAGTACTTCCTCCTCTTTGAATCTCATAGTTTCCATAGCTACTCTAATTTTTTCCCTTACCTCACAGAGTTCAATATCCTTCTCCTTGGTGAATACCGAAGAAAATAAATTGTTCAATATCTCCATCTCTTTTGGCTCTGCAGATAGCTGTCCATTCTGGCTGACTTTTGGTCCAATTTTATCCCTCTTGGATTTACTTTCACCTTTCTTGCCAAAGCAACCTCATATCTTCTTTTAGCCTTTCTAATTTCTTTCTTAAGATTCTTTTTACTTTCTTTATACTCCTCTAGCACCTCATTTACTCCATGCCTCCTATAATTATTGTAGATATCTCTCTTTTTTCGAAACGTGTCCAATTTCCCTTGAAAACCATGGCTCTTTCCAATTTTTACTATTTCCTTTCAACCGAACAGGGACAAAAGATTCTGTACTCTTACAATTTCCCCTTTAAATGTCCTCAATTTCTCTTCTACATCCTTCCCATAAAACAAAATGTCCCAATTCACTCCTTTTAAATCCTTATGCATTCCCTCAAAGTTAGCCTTTCTCCAATCAAAAATCTCAACCCTAGGCCCAGTTCTGACTCTCTCCATAATTATATTGAAACTAATGCTATTGTGATCACTGGTCCTGAAGTGCTCACCAACGCATACCTCCGTCACCTGACCTGCCTCATTTCCTAACAGGAGGTCCAGCACTGCCCCTTCTCTGGTTAATACCGCTATGTACTGCTGCAAAAAACTATCCTGCACACATTTTACAAACTCCAAGCCATCCAGCCCATTTACAGAATGTGTTTCCCAGTCTATTTTTGGAAAATTGAAATCTCCCACAATCACTACCTTGTGCTTACTACCAACGTTATAACACAACAACATAATTAGGTAGATCTATTGGATTTTAATGTATTGCAATATATATCTTCTTCATTGGAAAGACTAATGCCAAGCAAATTCAAAGATTGAAACTAAAGCCTGGATGAAATTGGGTAAAAGCATCTGAATATTTCTATTGGAGATGTTAAAGAAAGGCTTTACATTCTTATCTTTGTTTATGTGTAAGCAGAGATTGTTTTTTTGAGCAATCTCCTTTCAATAGGACCATGAAAAAGTTTATATTACTGCCCATCTTATATTTCCCACTATTTCATGTGAAATGCAATAAAGCAGAGCTGCATCTTTCACCTATTTGTTTAAATGCAGTTAAAAATTGTTAGACACAAGTGATTTCAGCAATCAAATTATTCTTCCTTCTATGATGAACAAATAACATAGCAGTAATGTCCATAATTCTCATGATGTTCACTGGCATTGACAAGGCTTCTCAGCATTAGAATGCTGACGTAAAGCATTGTCTTTTAATTGGGTGTGTATATTTAAATAAATCTTCATGAAAGGTCCATGGCTTTTTTAAAGTATAACGATAATACATAGAGATTAGGTTGACATGAGTATATTTTTATGGAAACCCTGAAAAGTGAAAATTTATAATTACCTGGATAATTGGATAGAAAAATAAATTGCATGTTTCTGCAAGAGGTATATCACCTGCAAACAGTTTACAGCAACCGATACATTAATTTTGTAACTTTACCCTTTTTTATTTTTATTAAACTACACTCAAGGCATTTGTCTTTTTTCATGTTACCATAAGGTAAACTTATAGCAATGTACAAAAATAAAATAATACAATAATAATGAAGTTGTACTCATCCTCAAACAGATCACGGGCTGGCTAGATAACACAATTAATCGATGTGCGAAGAATACAAATATTACAAAGCAGTTTTGCTTCCACTTACATCACTTTTTGTGTCATCTAGCAAGTGAAAAATATGTGGTCTATTTGCAATGAGGCACAATAGTTTAAATATAAATTGACAAACCAAATGGCATTTCCTGGCAGAAAAGATAGAGCACTCATTTTTGGTAAAGGTGGCAGCACTTGATGTGAAGGTTTCATTTTAGACAGACGTCACATCATAGGAAAAATGACATCCATCCACCGGTTGGAGACAATCCCAGAACAAAGGACGACAGTTGTGGTTGTTGGAATTCAATCACCTTTCATAGTGCATTCGACCATGTAGCTATTAGGACAGCTAAGAATTTGTGGACAGTTTGCATCAGGCCGCAATGGAAATGTCAGAGGCAGCAGTGCAGGGCAGTAGGTGGATTTGGTGGAGAAGAAAGAGTCAGTTGAGGACAGAAGGAAAATGTAGGATACATGTGGTAAGTATATTTCTTTGTAAGTGTATTCGTGTAAGTGTATCCCGGTTTTGTATGTGCAGTTGATATTTGTAGCACCACGAGGGTTTGATGGTGGGTTAGGATAAATGTATGACAGGATGCGAGTGTTTAGCATTTGAGTTAATTCATCATCTGTAGATATTTACATTGTTAGCTGTTTAGTGGTGCATCCAGGTAGCATAGGTGATGAGAGCATGCATTGAGGGGGCGGTTCAGAATCGCCAGAACCAAATGTTGAGCCTTCCTGAGGTGCCATGGACATAACTCACTGAAACATATGTGAAGGGAGGTGACCACTTGATATCCCCAATGATATGCTGGCATCTACACTATTAGTTTTTCATGTGCTTGTTACATTTAGATCGCTTATTATTGAATATGGAGTTAGTTATTGTCCTAGAACATATGTGTGTATAGGCAGTTTAGATATTACTTTGGCTTTTGGCATGGTTTTCTTGATTGAGCATTCATCCTGGTGTTATAACACATACTTTGTATTTTAATAATAATTTAGAATTGGGGTGTCCAATTATTACATATTGTTCAATGCCATTTGCAACACCTCAATAAATGGAGCTGTCCATACCTGCATACATCTAGACGTGGACAACAATTAGGCCTGGGCTGATAAGTGACAAGTAACATTCATCCCACAAAGCTGTCAAACAATCATAATCTCCAACAAGAAAGAATCGAACTATCTGCCCTTGACAATTATTTACATTACGTTCTCCACCATCAACATTTTGGGCTCACCACCAACCAGAAACTCAAATAGACAGGTAAATCATATAAATACTGTGGCCAGATCATTGCATCTGTAGCACGATTGTGCCAATAATCCCCAGTTTTCTTGGATAATTGTTGGTACAGGTGGTGAAAACCGCCCAGTACATCATCGGTGCCCCGCTCCCTGCCATGGATACCCTCCACCGAAAATGGTGTCTGAGACGGGCCGGAAGATCATCAAAGACCCCTCCCACCCTAACCATGGACTGTTTGCCCTCCTACCATCAGGGAGGTGGTACAGGAGCCTCAGGTCCCGCACTAGTAGGATGAGGAACAGCTTCTATAACAACACCATCACACTGCTGAACTCGGAGTCCCGCCAATAGACTTCTCCAGTCTCTCTGTCCACATTGTCTGCATTCTGTATCTATTTATATATTGCTATTACCACGAACTGACGCTAAAGTGCATTTCATTGTACCCATACTTGTATCTGTGCAATGACATTAAAGTTGAATTGAATTGAATAGAATTTCTTTGAGCAAATTAGAACCTAAATTGTGTTTTATGATATTAAGTCTTCCACCGGTGTATCCTCTATTCAATTCCAACTAGGGTTCCTATGGAAGACTGGGAAATTCGATAAAACTTTATTTGAATTTACTTTCATGTTTTCTGAAATCTATAGATTTGAAATGATGAAATAGTATCACATTATGTCAGCATTCACCCTTTATGCTTTTGTATAGTAAAGGTTAATAATAATAATAATAATAATAATAATAGTACACCACATGATACAACAATGAAACTTGCATGTACCTCTAGAGCCTGCTTTTGGAATGATTCAACTTCCAGTTTCAACTTTTCCCTCTCATTCTTTAACTCATTAATTAGCCCTTGAAGGTCAGTTGTTCTTCTGTTAGTTTGTTCAAGTTGCAGCCGAAGGGTAGAGATGGTTTGTGATTTATCACCCTCAGCTTCATTTTGGAATTTCCGGAAATCATCAAAGTCAGTCTTCAACCTTCTTAATTGTTCTTCTAGTTTCAGGCGCTCTTTTGTGAGAGTTTCCACAATTGAACGCAGTCTATCTATCTCACTTGTGCTATCATTCAAAGCCTTGCTTTTCTCTTCAATGGTTTTCTGCAAGTATTCGTTTCTTTGATGAGCTTGTTTCAAATTTTCTTGCTCTTGACTTAACTGGCGACGCAACATTTCTACATCGGCATACAATCTATTTAGCTCTTCGGTGCTGATATCCTTCTCTTTACGTTGTTGGTCAAAAGCATTCCGTTGCTGGGAGAGATCATTCACAGCCTTCTGCTTTAAGATTGAAATTTCCTCAATTTGATTGGTGAGCCGTGTAATTGAAGTTGTATGTTCCCTACACTTTTGTTCAAAGCGTTTAGTCTCCTCTTCAGCACTTCTTCTCTTTGAACTTTCTTCAACGACATTCCTTCTTAGCTGCATCAGTTCCTCATCGACCTTATATTTCGCATTGTTTGCCTCCTTTATACTGCTCTGCAGGCGTGCAATTTCTCTTTCCAAACCATTCTTTTCTCGAGATATTCTCTCATGTTCTACCTTAATAACAGTAAACTCTTGCTCTGTCGTTTTAATTTTGGTAAGTTTTTCTGCTTCTTTCTTCTGAAAATCTATTTGCATTTGTTTCAATTTATCATTCTCATTTTCCCAATACTTTTGCTTCTTTACTTCTTCCTCCAACAAGATTTTTAGCTTTTCAATCTCCTTTGCCTTGTCTTGGATAGCCTTGGAAGTATCCTCTCGAAATGATTTAAACCTTAACGTTTCTTCGGTTTTAAATTTAGTGAGTGTTTCAATTTCTAGTTCAAGTTTCCTCCTCTTTTTGGATTCCTCAGTATTAGCTGATTTCTGTACCAAAACATCCTTTTCTGCCCTATTCCTACTCATTTCAATTTCTCTGGCAGAACTTCTTAATCGATCTACTTCATTCATAACATCATTTTTCTCTTTCAAAGCTTTCTCTAACTGAATATTCAAAGTTGCAACTTGATCTTCCTTCTTAATGGTCAACTTTTCAACTGTGGTTTCCCTTATGTGAACCTCTCTTTCAATCTGTGACTTCAATACCCTGTTTTCCTTCTCAAAATCTTCCTTAAGCTTAACTAGCTCACTATCAAATTGTTGCCTTTTTAAGGACTCCTCCTGCAATGCATCCTTAAGCCTTTCTATCTCTTTTTCTCTCTCTCTGATCGTTTTTTCGAGCTCTAATTTCAGCCAGTGGGCATCATCTAGCTCCTTCTTTTTAATTCGGTAAACACTTTCGTATTCCTCCTTTTGCTGATCACATTGGTTTTCCGCTAATTTTCTCTTCCTTTTTTCCTCCTCAATTTCAAACGTCAGCCTTGTTATCTTCTCATTAATTTCTGTTATTTTGATAATCTGTGCATCCAGATTGTGTTTCATGACATCGCGGTCTGATTCAGCTGATCTCTTCTGTTCCTCGAGGATTAAAATATTTTTCCGGAAGTTGGCATACTCTGTTTGAACCTGGCTTACGTGTTGATCAAGGTACTTCTTCTGGTGCACACTATCAGCATTCTCATCTTGGGCACTTTTAAGGGCCTCTTCCAAAAGTTCTATTTTTGTGTTTTTTATCTATAATTAAAATTAGATGGAAGTGGCCTGTGATATTTTGATTTTTTTAACCTACATTTCTTTAATACAAACATTAAGCCATTAATCTAAAACTTGATTACAATTTTAATCATGGATATAACTTAGAACAAATTATAAATTCACACAATTTTAAGAATAGACCAAATTATTAGAAAAATGAATGTATAGTTTTACTTTCTAACTGATAACAGTCAGCTAAAGCTATAATAATATTTTCTGGAAGAGGTAAAGTATATATATTAAAGGTTCATGGGACAAAACTATATTCACCTTTACTTCTTCCATGTTCTTCAGCATCTCACTTAGGTGCTTGTAATAGTCGCCAGATCTTGTGAGAAGTTCTATATAACGAGACTGCAGATCTGCAGACTGAAGAAAAAAAAGTACGTCATAATGTTAAAACAACTGGTGCTCACGTTTCCTTTTTTTGTGAATACAGAACCTCACCATTTTTCCCACATATCTACAACAATCCCAATTAATCCCAAATTAGTTTGTCAAGCAGTCCAATTATCTAAGTAAGGCATGAATAGTAATCTATTAACCACCTTGTCAGCATTGCTCCTTGATATCTGGATTGATTCTATGTGATAGTGCCTTAACCTTCTCATTTTGCTTATTGCAGAAAATGACCCATTAACAGAAAATAACAGGTGATGCCTCAGTCTCTAAGTTTCCAGGTGTAACACTTCTGCAACCTCAAAATCTTCTACCACTGGGGATACATAAAGAAATAGGAGAGGCAAAGGAGGAGCAATGCTAATATAAGGATTCAAATAAAAGAAAGGAACCATAAATACATTTGATTTCCCAAAATGATTGAGGCCAAAGGGATATACGTAAAATTATTTAACAGTTATCAGGGGAGCATCTTCAAGGAAGAGTAACTTCAGCAGTTATACTTCAAATAGCTGGTAATATTCAAATTGCTTTCACAGCCATACAGGAGGGGTTAGAAGTTCTATTCAATCCCTCAGTTCAGTTTGTGTAAGACCTTTGCAGAGCAACTTGAATAGATCAGTGTTAAAGAAGGAACTGCAGATGCTGGAGAATCGAGGGTTACACAAAAAGCTGGAGAAACTCAGCGGGTGCAGCAGCATCTAAGGAGCGAAGGAGATAGGCGACGTTTCGGGTCGAGACCCTTCTTCAGACTGGTCAGGGATCAGGGAAACGAGAGATATAGACGGTGATGTGGAGAGATAAGGAACAATGAGTGGAAGATATGCAAAAAAGTATCGATGATAAAGGGAACAAGCCATTGTAAGCTGTTTGTGGTGTGAAAATGAGAAGCTGGTGCGACTGGGGTGGGGGAGGGAGATAGAGATAGAGGGAATGCCAGGGCCCGAGGGCTGAGGGAGAGATGGGAAGGGGAGGAGACAGCAAGGGTTAACAGAATTGAGAAAATTCAATGTTCAAGCCCAAAGGATGCAGACACCCCAAGCGGAATATGAGGTGCTGTTCCTCCAGCTTGCGGTGTTGCTCACTCTGGCCGTGGAGGAGGCCCAGGACCGAGAGGTCGGATGCGGAATGGGAGGGGGAGTTGAAGTGCTGAGCCACCGGGAGGTCGGGTTGGTTATTGCGGACCGAGCGGAGGTGTTCGGCGAAGCGATCGCGAAGCCTCTGCTTGGTCTCACCGATATAGATCATCTGGCATCTGGAGCAGCGGATGCAGTAGATGAGGTTGGAGGAGGTGCAGGTGAACCTCTGTCGGACCTGGAAGGACTGCTTGGGTCCCTGAAAGGAGTGGAGGGGGGAGGTGAAGGGACAAGTGTTGCATTTCTTGCGGTTGCAAGGGAAAGTGCCCGGGGAAGGGGTCGAGCGGGAGGGGAGGGAAGAATTGACAAGGGAGTTGCGGAGGGAGCGGTCTTTGCGGAAGGCAGACAGGGGGGGAAATGGGAAGATGTGGCGGGTGGAGGGGTCACGTTGGAGGTGGCGAAACTGGCGGAGGACTATATGTTGTATTTGCCGGCTGGTGGGGTGAAAGGTGAGGACCAGGGGGACTCTGCCCTGTTTGCGAGTGGGGGAATGGGGAGCGAGGGCAGTGTTGCGGGGTATGGAGGAGACCCTGGTGCGAGCCTCATCAATAGTGGGGGAGGGGAATCCCCGTTCTCTGAAGAATGAGGCCATTTGTGATGACCTGGTGTGGAACACCTCATCCTGGGAGCAGATGCGGCGTAGACGGAGGAATTGGGAATAGGGGATGGAGTCCTTACAGGAAGCAGGGTGGGAGGAAGAGTAGTCCAGGTAGCTGTGGGAGTCTGAATAGATCAGAGTTGACATGCGGTGCTTCAGGAATGTTTTTGCTAAAGTCCATGCAAAGAAATGAAGCTATAAATGCAGAAACACTGGACACGGAAAATAAATCAGTGAAAATCTGATTATTAAAAAAAAACAGATGCTGGAACTCTGAGATAAAAGCAATATATGCTAGAAACACTCAGCAAGTCAGCAGCACCCGTAAAAGTGAAACAGAGTTGA
Source organism: Okamejei kenojei (assembly GCA_035221665.1). Classification (NCBI taxonomy): domain Eukaryota; kingdom Metazoa; phylum Chordata; class Chondrichthyes; order Rajiformes; family Rajidae; genus Okamejei; species Okamejei kenojei. The sequence goes on from CM069134.1 coordinate 93,989,756, forward strand.
CAAGGACTCTGACTCTCTTTCTACAGGCACTGCTTGAACTGCTGAGTTTTCAGCATTTTCTGCCAATGACAGTGGTTCCAGCTTCACAAATCGATGGGGAAACTTTGGAGACCTGAAGAAAACTGTGAATCAGCATGTTTCTATCCTACCTGTTCTTTGTCTTTACACCAGAAGTGAGGTGGTAACAATATCCTCACCCAAGCCAAATGTGAAAATGACTTCCCAATATTTTTTATGAAAATAAGTGGGGGGAATGTCCCATTTTAATTGGGCAAGTTATTAACAGTTCTTAGTAATTTATGCACATCAAACCCCATGATAGCCAAGTGATCCATTAAAGATTTAAACAGTATGTTCTGCCCTGGCAATTCTTCAATAAAATCACCTAACCCAAAAAGTTCAAATCCACAAAATAGTTTAACACAGTATGGAATCAACAATTTGATCATCTATGAAATAAGAGTCGATGATTGGACGTTTAACTCAGAAAACTACCAGGAGCTCTATTAACTACTAAAATTTTGCACAACATTTGGAAGAATGGCAGGGAGGGAGATAACCATGTGAACCTGGGAAGGATGCGGGATAGTGCAGATGATATATTTAACTGCAGAAAGGTATGAACTGATACACTCTCTTGCAAACAACATGGAGAGTCAATGGGCAGAAATCTAAAGGGGATTCAAGAACAGCAAATCCTGACACATGTTTTGTGTAAGTGTTTGGGGAAGGAAATGCACACAGAATGTTGAGCTTGAGGTAGAGGGTACTGAAGCAAAAATATCTACAATTAACTTTTACAAACTATTGATTCAGCTTCCCTAGAGTATTCAAGTAAACCTCATTTTGGGAGATAGGTGGACTTGGAAAAGATGCAGAAAATATTTCCTGGAATGTCTCCCACAAGGAAGAAAGAAGGTGGAATATTCTCAGGTTGGTAAACAGAGGGGAAACGGGATGGGGATCTACAAAATAATGGGGTTCAAGCACAGTACGGGCAGAAAGGCCTCCAAGCCAATTGTTATCATTCCATGATTCAATGATAAATGTTAGAACAACAGTTCTGAACAAAGTTATTTAACCAAACAGAGAATGGCCTCTGAAGAGAATTAACCTATTTTGCACACAGTATTTTGTATTGAATTTAACTTAGACCAGCGAATAGATTGCAAATCATGGTTGCTTTAGCAGAAACACACAACGTTTTACATACCTCATGAAGAATTGTAGTGGAAATTGATTGAGTCACTTGCCTCTTGACTGGAATATTGAGCAGTGTTTCCAGCCCAGCACTATATGATGCCAACTGTAGCTCGTAATCCTGTTCAAAAAACAATGGTTATGCATTTGACTAATTTCATGATATTGCACACAAGCAGCAATACTCGCATCAATAGACTCCAACAAAACTTCCTACCTTTACAGATGTTGCGCAGTGGTCTGCATGTCTTTGGTAATCATCAACGTCGCTTCGTTTACCTTTTATTTCTGAGTGCAAGTTCTAATCAACAATAAAGCAAATATGTTAACAGGAAAGAGTGAATAAAAACACTCCACCTCAATACATCATGGAATGCAAATTAATCAATGGATCATATGTTTATTGGGTGGCATGGAGACACAAGGAACTGCAGATGCTGGTTTACCAAAAAGGACACAAAGTGCTAGAGTAACGCAACAGGTCAGGAAGCATCTCTGGAGAATACGGATAAGTAATATTTTGGGTTAGGTTGACATTTGGGCAGTATGAATGGTCAAAGCTCCCTTGCATTAATGGCCCACAATTTCCTTTCAGTGGGCCAAACACAATATGATGCCATTATATGGAGGAATGAGTAGTAGTCCCAAACTCAAGTCAACTGATGTTGGAGATGATGTCACTGCTCCAATCCTGGTCTCAATGGAGAGTCCGTTATGCAGTGGGTAGTCAAATGGAACAACATCCAACTTCCAGATTATCTTGAACCTCCGCCTTTCATATTTTCTTACAATACAGCAGGAGGATACCATTCAGCCCATTGAGTCTGTACAGAGAACACTGCATTGGTCCCAATCCTGCAAACTATACTTTCTGATAATGCTATCCATTCATCACTGGCTTTCCTGCCACCACCGACTGTGGGAGTAATTTACAATGGCTAATTAACCCGCCAGCATGTCCTGGGAAATCCATGTGGTCACAGGGAGAACATGCAAACTCCACATAGATTGCACGCAAGGTCAGGATTGAACTTGGGTTGCTGGAGCTGTGCAGAAGTAGCGTTAACTGTTGAACCACTATGCCGCCTACATAAGCACAAGGCATGCTGAGGCCCAAAAAATTGCCATTGGTCAGCTTAACGTGGCTCGTGACTTTATAAAAATTAAAGATTCTTCAAATTTGTTTCCATCACTATATCTCTTAAATATATCTTTCTTCCCCCTATCTATTTTAGTTTCTGTACTTGCTTTAGATCTAACATCTCATTCACACCACCATTTGTGGAGGTGCAGCCCTATACTCTTACACTCATTTAGTAATTCTATTATTGCATCTTTATATTTTTTTGGCCCAACTCAAATTGCACTACAATCTTTTCACCATTCTTCAGTTTTGCATTCACTGTTGAAGTTATGATTATATCTATGATTACTGTATATTGTTCTTTCTGAGCTTTGTGCGAACAAGGAATTTCAATGATCTCTGCTGAATTTGACAATGAACTGAGGCTGAACATTTACTTTCCGGTTTAGATTATGCGTGTTTCAGTGGACATCAGTCTTTTGGATTGAGAAGCCAGGTTCTGGATTGCTTTGCTGGCACATGTCATAATCCCAGGGAAAGAATGGGCCATGATGCCACACAGAAGCGTGCTAAAAGTCAGCAGTGGTCAGCACAATGAGCAGCCTACAATAATCCATGACAAATGCAGACAAAGACTCACAATTTAAGTTTCCTTGCAGAATACAAGGAATTATGGATGAACCTGAATTTCAAATGGTCATTCACTTGACTTTGCTTCTGTTGTTAACTAAAGCAAAAAAGTAGGAATGCTACACAAGCCTAGGACTCATTTTATAAATGTACATTTGTTTAATTACCTATGTGAGAGTATTTATATCCACAAACAAAATAAACATTTGTCCACAAACAAATTAAATATTTGTTTAATTACCCATGTGAGAGTATTTATGTCCACAAACAAAATACATTTGTCTTTAGCTTTCTCTATGTGGAAATATGTTACATTGCTCATATCTCTCATATTTCTCTTTGACACAAGAGGCCATTCAGCACATCATGACTGCTCACAGAACAATCTTATCTAACCCATTCCGCACTAACTGCCCTCTCACGTATACTCTTTGACGCACTCCTGATTCTCCCACCACGCATCTGCACCAGGGGCCATTTAGGGTAGTCAATTAACCTAACTGCCAGCACATCTTTGGGATGTGGGAGGCAACTGAAATACTAGTGGGAAATCCACATAGTTACAGGGTTAACCAAGGTCAAAATGGGCCAAGGGCACAGGTAGTGTGAGATAGCTGCCCTACCTGCAGCACCATTCTGCTACCCAATCAAAATTATCATCCATTTATGTCAGAGCAATCATAATCTATGTATTTTGCTGGAATGACCAATCTGCATTTAACTCTTTAAAATTGTCAAATAACCGATGCACAACAGCCACATGTTCACTAATTGTAAATACATTGTATACCATAAAAATCTTAAATAGCACACTAACCTTTTGCTCATTTAGCTGCTGTGAAAGGACATTGATATCCTGATGTATGTTGACTTGCAACCCATCCTGTTTGTGTTTTGTTACATCAATCCATTTACTGAGCCTCTGGAACAAATCTTTATAGTCTCTCAGCTGCTTATGCTGTTTATCTAAATCATAATGCCTGCATGATGCAGATAAAACACAAACATTTAATTCCTAGAGAATAGTAATAGTACAAATAAAAGTTATCTGACATGGTTTCTTCGAAAAATATAAATGGGCGGCACACAGATGCAGCGGTAGAGTTGCTACCTTACAGCACCAGAAACCCTGGTTCGATCCAGGCTACAGAGTGTTGTCTATACGGAGTTTGCATGTTCTCCCTGTGACGAGTGTTTTCTCCAGGAGCACTGGATTCTAAAATCATGCAGGTTTATAGGTTAATTAGCTTCTGTAAATTGTCCAAGTGTAGGATAGAACTAGTGTATGGGATGATTGTTGGTTGGCGCCGACTTTATGCGCCGAAGGGTCAGTTTCAAAGCTGTATTTCAAAATTAAACTAAACAATGCAACTTCTGGGCCCAATATCAAATTCTCCAAGTTCAGATAATTCACTTGCTCTGTCTGTATTAGAACTTGTCATTTCTGCTGGAAGTCATTCACCTGTGCTTTTGGCTCGTTGTTCTATCTGCAACAGTATAGCCTGACCTGCTGGGCATCTCTCATAGCCCCTCTAATTGCTACACGTTACACCTCTTTGTCTGTAATATCAGCTTCTCACTACCCCATTGATCCATCTGACTGAAGGACACCCAGGCAATCCTGACCTCACCCTTTCATAGCTACAATATTCCTTTTGTTTGACTTTACTACAAGCTAATATCAACTTGTTTACTCTCTTTCCCAATACTGATGAAGGGTCTTTGACTTGAAATGTTAATTCTGTTTTCCTTTCCACAGATGCTGCCTATCCTGCTGAATGGTTCCAGTATTCTCTGTTTTTGTTACAGAATTTTATTAGTGCATTTCAGGTCTAGGTTTTTCTGACATTTAATAATGCGCCTGCTGATAAATGGTGCTCCAATACACTTCAAAGACAAAGAGGCCAATAGGAATGAATGTAATATCTTCCCTCAATAGCACCATTAGAGAAAAGTAGATACGTCAACTGCATAGTTTTCCTAATTTTCAATCTTAAGTTACACTATGAGGTATGCCTTTAAGCAATAGATATCAAAAGTAGGCAAGTAAGACGACTCTATCTAGGGCCGTGCACTTGAGCACTTTCGAAGCTGGAGTAGCCAAAGCCAAACGGTTCAGCTTAAGGAGTCAGGACATCTGAGGTTGGGAACTTCCTTCAGGTCAGGTAATCTCTTTTTAGACCATCTCCAAAGGAATATGATCTTAAATGCATAAAGGTCCCAGGAATTTGTTCAGATATACTAAGATCTATTAAACCTGCTATTGCGCAATCGATCCTCGGCAGAAATACTTAAATTACACATGGTTTATTGGTGTTAACGTTTATGCCAGCACTCATATTCAAATCTCAAACCTTGATTCTTCAGCCACAATCAAAATCACAAAGACAACAGGCTTTCCTGGAGAATCTGAATGCAGTTGCAGTTTGTTTATAGCACCAAATTATAGAGTATAGGTGAAGCTAATTCTCTGCCCGAGCTAACTGGTTGACACCAGGTTCAGCAATACCCCACCTGCTATCGATTTCTTTATCGATCCTCTGCCATCGGTCTGACAGCTGTGTGACTTTCTCATTATATTTTGCAAGATCTATATCACATTTGTAGAAAGATGGCATTATGTAATCATTGATACGGAGGGATTCTTGCAAATTTCCCTGCATCGATGTCAACAAGTTCTTCTTCTGATCCAGTTCACTCTTCATTCCCTAAGGGGAAAGAGCAAAACAAAAATAAGACTTTCAAAGCCCAGTGAAATTACTGAAAGACTCCCATGTTATGGAGTTTGGCCCTGTGCATAAATATTAATGTAGGCGGATCCAACTCCGCTAGTATCAATCTATTTGTGATGGGCAGGACGGGAGGAGCAAAGTAAGTGTCCTTTTTTATGCATTCCCATCTTCTGTAAACTTCAAGAAAATGATCTCAAAGCATGGTGTTTAAGAGAGAAAGCAACCTAGAAATCCGGCATGGCTGAATTTTTATAGCAATGACAGGATGAAGTCAGAACACCTGATGACCATGCTAAACTCCCGCCATACAAATGCTCATTGGTCAGGTTTGCAACAGAAGCAACATCCTCTTACCTTTGGACCCAGCTAAATATCATTAAAGTGATCACCGAACCTCTGATCACTCTCACTGTTTTTATATGCAAACTTTGGAAATTAGACTCCCCACCACACAATGCAACAAATAACTAACTTCTGAAGGCTGTAATAGATACTACAAAAATTCAAATCTTTCTTTCCACTGAAAAGAAATAAGCAACAAGATATGAACTAAGCTTAACAAATGCAAGTAATTTCTGTTCTTCAAGAGCGATTTAAGCTCATGACCTGTTGATCCAGAAATTTACACCAAGCACTTTGTTAGTATCTTCAGGCCTGCCGATGACAATGGAGAAATGATATCTGAGCTAGGGTATGGTGTACGTACTGAAACCATGCCTAAAAATATTTAGCACGAATAATGCATTTTTGAGATACTAATGTCCCAAATTGTAGGCTTAATTAGGTATGGTTTCCTAGAAAAACAGAATTTATGAATTCATTCAGTAATTAGAAAAATATGTGCTGTTTGAACCACAAACACAATAAATAAAAAATATTGGCCAGATTCACTGCACTGTTAGCTAATGGATGTAAGTAGCTAGATCAAATAACCCTCATAATGCGTGAAGTATAAGATGGGGGATTTCTATATGCAGGTAGACTGGGAAAATCAGGTTGGTTCAGGACCCCAAGAAAGAGAGTTTGTAGAATGCCTCTGAGATGGATTCTTAGAGCAGCTTGTAATGGAGCCGACCAGAGAAAAGGCAATTCTGGATTTAGTGTTGTCCAATGAACCAGATATCATAAGAGAACTCGAGGTAAAGGAACCGCTTGGAGGTAGTGATCATAGTATGATTAGTTTTAATCTGCAATTTGAGAAGGAGAAGGTTAAATCAGAAGTGTCAGTGATGCAGTTGAACAAAGGGGACTATGAAGGCATGAGAGGGGAGCTGGCTAAGGTAGACTGGAGCGGGATCCTAGCAGGAACGACGGTGGAACAGCAATGGCAGGAATTTCTGGGCATAATCCGGAAGATGCAGGATCATTTCATTCCAAAAAGGAAGAAAGATTCTAAGGGGAGTAGGAGGCAACCGTGGCTGACAAGAGAAGTTAGGGATAGAATAAAACTAAAAGAAAAGATGTATAACACAGCAAAGAGTAGCCGGAAGCCAGAGGATTGGGTAACTTTCATAGGACACCAGAAGGAAACAAAACGGGCAATACTAGCTGAAAAGATGAAGTACGAGGGGAAGCTGGCCAGGAATATAAAGGACAGTAAAAGCTTCTTTAGATATGTTAAAGGGAAAAAGAGTAGCAAAGTCAAATGTGGGTCCCTTGAAGGCTGACAGGTGTGAAATTATTATGGGCAACAAGGAAATGACAGAAGAGTTAAATAGGTACTTCAGATCTGTCTTCACTAAGGAGGACACAAATAATCTCCCAGATGTACTGGAGGACAGAGGATCTAAGGGGGTAGAGGAACTGAAAGAAATTTTCATTAGGAGAGAAATAGTATTTGGTAGACTAATTGGACTGAAGGATGATAAATCCCCTGGGCATGATGGTCTGCATCCCAGGGAGGTGGCTCTGGAAATAGTGGACGCATTGGTGATCATTTTCCAATGTTCAATAGATTCAGGATCAGTTCATGTGGATTGGAGGATAGCTAATGTTATCCCACTTTTCAAGAAATGAGCGAGAGAGAAAACGGGGAATTACAGACCAGTTAGCCTGACCGGTGGTGGGAAAGATGCTGGAGTCAATTATTAAAGAGGTAATAATGGGGCATTTGGATAGCAGTAAAAGCATTAGTCCAAGTCAACATTGATTTATGAAAGGGAAATCATGCTTGACTAATCTTCTGGAATTTTTTGAGGATGTGACAAGTAAAATGGATGAAGGGGTGCCAGTAGATGTAGTGTATCTAGACTTTCAGAAAGCCTTTGATAAGGTTCCGCACGGGACACTGGTAACTAAAATTAGAGCACGTTGTATTGGGGGTAGGGTGTTGACATGGATAGAAAATTGGTTGGCAGACCAGAAGCAAAGAGTAGGAGTGAGCGGGTCCTTTTCCGAATGGCAGGCAGTGGCGAGTAGAGTGCCGCAAGGCTCGGTGTTGGGGCCGCAACTGTTTACCATATATATTAATGCTTTGGAAGAGGGAATTAGGAGCAACATTAGCAAGTTTGCGGATGACACAAAGCTGGGTGGCAGTGTGAACAGTGAAGAGGATATTAGGAGGTTGCAGGGTGACCTGGACAGGTTGAGTGAGTGGGCAGATGCATGGCAGATGCAGTATAATATAGATAAATGTGAGATTATCCACTTTGGCGGCAAAAACAAGGGGGCAGATTATTATCTCAATGGGATTAGGTTAGGTAGGGGGGAGGTGCAGCGAGACCTGGGCGTCCTTGTACACCAGTCACTGAAAGTTGGTGTGCAGGTACAGCAGGCAGTGAAGAAAGCTAATGGAATGTTGGCCTTCATAAGAAGAGGATTTCAGTACAGGAGTAGAGGTTCTTCTGCAGTTGTATAGGGCTCTGGTGAGACCACATCTGGAGTATTGTGTACAGTTTTGGTCTCCTAATTTGAGGAAGGACATCCTTGTGATTGAGGCAGTGCAGCGTAGGTTCACGAGATTGATCCCTGGGATGGCGGAACTGTCATATGAGGAAAGATTGAAAAGGCTAGGCTTGTATTCACTGGAGATTAGAAGGATAAGGGGGATCTTATAGAAACATATAATTAGAAATGGACTGGACAAGCTAGATGCAGGAAAAATGTTCCCAATGTTGGGTGAGTCCAGAACCAGGGGCTAGTCTTAGAATAAAGGGGAGGTCATTTAAGACTGAGGTGAGAAAAAAAACGTTTTCACCCAGAGAGTTGTGAATTTATGGAATTCCCTGCCACAGAGGGCAGTGGAGGCCAAGTCACTGGATGGATTTAAGAGAGAGTTAGATAGAGCTCCAGGGGCTAGTGGAGTCAAGGGATATGGGGAGAAGGCAGGCACGGGTTATTGATAGGGGATGATCAGCCATGATCACAATGAATAGCGGTGCTGGCTCGAAGGTCCGAATGGCCTCCTCCTGCACCTATTTTCTATGTTTCTAATCAAACACTTTGTCGGAAACTGGAACCCAGCACTTAAACATGCTCTTTTAGAATGGGATGGGTAGAAAAATATAATAGTTCTATCGGGAAAAAATATCAATATGAGAATTCCATAAACAATAATTACTTCTTTCAAGGGTACGCAAAAGGCTGGAGAAACTCAGCGGGTGCAGCAGCATCTAAGGAGCGAAGGAGATAGGCGACGTTTCAGGTCGAGACCCTTCTGCAGACTGGTCAGGGATCAGGGAAACGAGAGATATAGACGGTGATGTGGAGAGATAAAGAACAATGAATGAAAGATATGCAAAAAAGTATCGATGATAAAGGGAACAAGCCATTGTAAGCTGTTTGTGGTGTGAAAATGAGAAGCTAGTGCGACTAGGGTGGGGGAGGGAGATGGAGAGAGAGGGAATGCCAGGGCCCAAGGGCTGTGGGAATATCTTTTTTTGCATATCTTTCATTCATTGTTCTTTATCTCCCCACATCACCGTCTATATCTCTCGTTTCCCTGACCGCTGAAGAAGGGTCTCGACCCGAAACGTCGCCTATCTCCTTCGCTCCTTAGATGCTGCTGCACCCGCAGAGTTTCTCCAGCCTTTTGTGTACCCTCGATTCTCCAGCATCTGCAGTTTCTTCTTTAACACATTACTTCTTTCAATCTTTATTGTGGATCTGTTTTGGCTCACATTTATTTTTGAGGTTTAGAAATTCTACATTCGTCACTATAGACGATTTAATAGCCAAGCATCACATACACACTAAAAGTAATCACTTTATACTGGAGAATACACAGTGAGCATCTAAGAATTGTTGAAAGGCTAGCTTTTACAGTTTGGTGACAATCTGGCACCTGTGGATTTCCTGTGCAAATCAATGGAATTGTTCGAATATCTGCCCCACCAAATTATTACCTACTTAAAAAAGTGAAAGTAATAATCATAGTTCTGTGTACCTTCAGAATGTGTCTGTAAGATTCTATTTTCTCCAGGCTCATTGGGACAGTCTCCTCTTCCGTTAGTCTTGCTTCATAAACTTTTATCAGATCTTCCACTTCCAGAATATTTTGAAAGAGCACTCTCAATGCTTTCATTCTAAGGCAAAATAAATTAAATTAGTACCTTGATACAAAAAACCCTCAAATTTTAGAATAGCAAAACCTACATTGGGGAATATCACCACGGATGTAACTGCCAGACATTCCAAAATTTATCATTTGCTTATAGTAAAACATAGTCTTGAGAATATATTTTTAATTCAGTTTGTTCCAATTTTAAATTTCCATAAGGGCATGGGTGGAAAAATCTTAAAAGCACGTACCACCAGATTCAAAAACAGATTATTTCCTGCTGTTTGTAGACTCTTGAATAGGCCTCCCATGCTAAGGATGTCTTCCCAATCTCCCAATTGACCTTGTGTGAGAAAGAACTGCAGATGCTGGATAAAATCGAAGGTAGACACAAAATGCTGGAGTGCCTCAGCAGGTGAGGCAGCATCCATGGAGTGAAGGAATGGGTGACGTTTCAGGTCGAGATACTTCTTCAGACTGATGTCGGGGGGAGGGGGGGGGGGGGCGGAAAAAAATAAAGTGGGCAGAGACAGTAGGACTTGTAGGAGAACTGGGAAGGGGGAGAGGAACAAGTGAGAAAGGAACTTGGAAAACTTTATTGTCATTCAGACCTTGCGGTCTGAACGAAATTTCATTGCAAGGGCTATCTGAAATTAGAGAAGTCAATGTTAATGCCGCTGGGGTGTAAAATACTTCAACCTCATCTACTGCACTCGCTGTTCCAGGTGTCAACTTCTCTACATCAGCGAGACCAGGCGCAGGCTCGGAGATCATATCGCTGAACACATCCGCTCAGTCTGTCGTAACCAACCTGATCTCTCAGTTGTTCAGCACTTCAACTCCCACTCCCAATCTGACATTTCTGTCCTGGGCATCCTCCATTGTCAGAGTGAGGCACATTGCAAATTGGAGGAACAGCACCTCATATTTTGCTTGGGTAGTTTACACCCCAGCGGTGTGAACATTGACTTCTCTAATTTCAGCCCTTGCTTTCTCACTCATTCCCCTCCCCCTTCCCAGTTGTCCTACAGGTCCTAGTGTCTCCGCCCACTTTTTTTTTTCTGCCCCCCCCCCACATCAGTGATCAAATCAGTGTTTACGTTGCTAGCATGTATACAGATTCCAAGTAGAACATGCCACATATAGCAATATCTGAAGAAGGGTTCAACCCAAAACATCGCTTATTTCTCTTCTCCAGAGGTGCTACCTGACCTGCTGAGTTACTCCAGCAATTTTTGTCTACCCTTTTCTCTAAGCGTTGAGACTTTAATGAGAGGAGTTAGGTGGAATTAAATTTGAGAAAAATTAATTGTTTTAGGATTCCATGGGGGAAGAGGTGTTCAAAGGAAAAAATAATAAATGACAGATGCTAGAAATCTGAAATAAAAATGAAGTTATGGAATAGTCAGCAGGACAGGCAGCTTCTACGGAGAGAAGCCGAATCATTTGGTGGAAGATCGTCATCTGAAGAAGGGTCGAAACGTCACCCATTCCTTCTCTCCATGGATGCTGCCTCACCCGCTGAGTTACTCCTGCATTTTGTGTCTGCTCCCAATTGACCTTGTTGCGTCCCTTGCACATTTTACGTTCTCCACTTTCTCCTTGAATATGCTATGCTGCACTGTGTCTACTCTTTCTGCACTATCTTCATGTACTCATACATGGTACATCGGGGATAGCATGCAAAACAAAGTTGCGGAATGGAATTTAATAGGGAAACATTAAAAAATGAAGTACAAGTTAAAAAAAATCTAGTAAATGGCTCAAATGACATACCAAATTCAAACAGCAGTATTATGACAGTTAAAGCAGAGCTGCCAAGTTTTGTCAGAGCATTTCAATATTCTAGTACCTGAAAACCAGTATTTTGACAAGGTGCCATTTTGCTGAATTTATTTTTTATTTTTTATGTGCAGTCATACCCATGCAAGAGTGCAAGAATGCATAACTTTGCTACCAATTCACACGTCTTCTACACAGCTTATTTGACAGTGCATTCATTGCCATCTCTTTGCATACTGCTATTTGAAAGCTTGCTTCCTGCTTTTAGCACCAGATGATGATGTAGAAGCCATTTTGGAAACCTCCCTCTCCCTCCCTGTTCCCTCCATCCTTCTCTCCCCCTTTCTCTCCCTCCCACCCTCTTCCTTCCTCTCTCTCTCTCCTCCTTCCTTTTTTCTCCCTTGCTCTCTTATTCCCTTCCTCCCTCTCTCTCCTCCCTTTCTTCTCCATCCTCTCCCTCTCTCCACCCCACCCTCTCTCCCCCTTGAGCCCACCCACCGTTAGAAACAATAGCGCTGTAGCCAACAGCTCTTCGTTTAAATTCCCACGCAACCTGGAGAGAAGGAATGGGCGATGTTTCTGGTCGAGATCCTTCTTCAGACTGAACTGAACTCCATATTTAAAACCCATATTTTACAACACAAAACCGTACATCCGTATTCTAATCGCATTTCCGTACAAAATACGGAATATCCGTACTACTTGGCAGCTCTGTTAAAGATTCTTCTAAAGCAGTAGCACACTGCAACAAAACCAAATGTCACCAATTTCTTCAGCATCACCTCTGGTCAAGGATAACCTTGTCTCTATTTTACAACTGGCGAGAATGACTTAACTTTCCTTGACAGAACCTCTTTCAATCCATTAGTGAGAGGCTGGTGCTCACTCACCTGCAACCCCTGGTTAAGTCCTACCTGGACCCCTGCAGTTCGCTTACCAAAGATGCGGGTTGACGACGCCATCATCCACCTGCTCCATCATTCCTGTGCTGACCTGGATAAGCTGGGAAGCATTGTGAGAGCCATGGTTTTTTTTTTACTTCTCCAGTACTTTTAACACGATCTGGCCTGCACTGCTAGTTAGCAAACTGACCAACTACCTGACTGGACAGGGGGCAGTCCTCTCTCTCTTCCTGTTTACCATCTACACCTCAGATTTCAGATATAACTCCACCTCCTGCACAAGTTTTCAGATGACTCTACAATTGTGGGGTGCATCAGTGAGGGGAGGGAAGCTGAATACAGAGGTATAGTCAGAGTGGTGTGGGCTAAATCACCTGCAGCTCAATATCGACAAGGCTAGGAAGTTGGTGGTGGACTTTAGGAGGGGTGGAACACCCCTGTCCCCGTCTTCATCAATGGTGAGGATGTGCAGTTTACCAGGGAGTACAAATATCTGGGAGTGTACCTGGACAGTAAACTGGACTGGTCCAGGAACGCTGAGGCCCTGTACAAGAAGGGACAAAGTGGGCTGTACTTTTTGAGAAGGCCCCACTCCTTAAACATCTGCAGTAAGATGCTGCAGATGTTCTACCAATCGGTGGTAGCCAGTGCCATCTTCTTTGCTGCCGTGCACTGGGGTTGCAGGGTGAAGGTTGCGGATGCCAATAGGATCACCAAACTCATCAGGAAGGCTGGCTCCCTCCTGGGGACGGAGTTGGATTCTTGGGAGGTGGTCTTGGAGAGGAGGGTGCTCCTCAAACTGCGGAGCATCCTGGAAAATACAGCTCACCCCCTCCATGACACACTGGTCAACCTGAGGAGTTCCAAGACGCAGGACAGAACGCTACAGGAGATTCTTCTTCCCTGTGGCTATCAAACTTTACAACTCTTGCTCCTTCTGTCGTGGGGTACACTGAGACTGAGACAGACCCACCCCCACTTCTTCAATCTTTGCACATCCCAAAGCCTTACCACTTATCACGTTATTTTCATGTTTCATATATTTTGTTTTTATGACTGTTGGCAAATTAATTTCCCTCGTGGGATAAATAAAGTTCTATCATATCGTATAAACAAGTCAAAGTTCCTACAATGCTGCTCACAGCGAGAGTGGAGTGTAACTGTGATAAACTGCTGTTTAAATGAGTTGCCTCTTTAAGGGATCTAAAGAACTCTTTCATGGGAAGTACTGTAAAAAAGCAATGGAGAAAAACCATGAATAATGAAAATCTGATGTCAATCAGGAAAGATTGCAGCAGATTGAATCTCAGATTAAATGCACCACGTAACAATGGTACTCACCACAAGATTTACATAAAGAAATGCCATGTATTCTTAACATTTGCGCTGTTGTAAAGTACATCAATACATGCATTGTATGCGCTGCGGTTTCAACGTATATTATTTGGTTCTTTAAACATGATTACTATTTACTTTTTCTTACCTCTCTAAATAGGCTGAAGAAAAGTCACTGCCACTCTTCAATCTTTGACTTATTCGGCTAAATTCTGTTTCGAAGTATGCTTTCTCATCGCTTGATGCATGCGGTGATTTATACCACCTACTCTGAAGGCTGATAAAGTCATCATCAATTGTATTCAACTGATCATGCAGAAACTGTCAAGGGAAAATATAGAGGAAATATTAGAATGGAATAAAAGTTTTGTTGCATCTGTACCTCACCATACTTGTGCATTGGGCAATAATTAAACTCTACTTAAAATTCCAGCACTAGCAGCCTCCGTGTCCCCGCTAAACACTCTCCAGCAACGATCTCCACTTGCACACCCCCCCCCCCCCCCCCCCCCATCTGCCTTTTCTTTTATTTCTCTCCGTTGTGAAAATCATCATCTGGGTAAACAATCATCATCAGGGTAAACAGATGGCAGAGTAGAGCATACAGTGTGATAGTGGGCAGTAACAAAATGTGTAGGCTTTGTACTTTCATTTTAAATCTGTTACCTTATCCGTCAGAAAAAATGGGTTCACTCTCTGCTGCGCATGACTTTACTGAGCTGCCAATTTTTTAAAATTATTGGTACAGTATCCAGTTGATGCTTTGCAATGGAAAATCTGTCACTCTACCTATGTAAATTAATAAAACTATTTTTTACCCCTTATATTCTAACCCAGTCTAAATTAGATGAGGGTTTTGTCTCTCTTTATCTAGTGCAGAGGACAATGTAAAATGTTTTAATTTTGATCTGCGAAAAACTAGTTACTATTATGTGCTGGGGTCCTGAACAAAAGCCATTCCTAATTGTGAGAGCTTTCCATCAGAGTACAGAGGATGAACCAGATCCAGTCTGTAGAAGGGTCCTGACATCTTCGTGACCTGGGGCATCCTAAACATCTTCGTGACCTGGGGCAGCCTGTGCTTGGTAAAACTACTTGGAGTAACCCAAGTACTCACTTGCATACAAACTGTGCTGTTAAAATCTCAAATTCAATTATCATTTCATTCTTACCTCTAGCTCAGATATTCTCTGTGCAAACTCCTCCTGTGCATTTGAATCTATGAGGAGATGTATTTTTTCCATCATTTTGTTATCATTCAACTCTAAACGATGACGTATCTTCTGGAGTTCTTGCTGGAGATTAATGTCCATCCTTGGTGCTGCAGATTGTGGAGGTATTATCACCTGTGGTGGAGCTACCACGGGCACTGGATAACAAAGGTCAGGATTAAAATGGAATCAATCACTCCATGAAGCAATTATCTCCATAGGTCACAATGATCATCCTTGACCCTACTTGATCTCTTGAAGCAGCCAATCATCAAAAACAAGTGAAATAGCAAAAAAATATAAAACAGATTTTCCACACTCAACACTGCTGTGAGAAAAGGGGTTAACAGGCATAGTTGATTTAAATTAGGAATAGAAAAATATAGCTAAGAAAGAAATAAGGTTTCAACAAAAGCCAGACTGTTAGTAGAATAGAAAGTAACGATATATAGAACAGAGAGAAATTCGAGATAAAAAGTAACAAACTCACCAGATACTAGCTTTTCAAATAAAATAACAAGAAACTAGGCCAGTTCAATTACAACAGAGCATGCTTAATGAAATAAATGAATATTACTTACACGCCCCTGGTTGAGAAACTGCTCATTACCATGCACATGGATGAACATGGGATGTATGATGTGGGAGGTACTGGGGGACGTACCTATAGACTGTGCACCCCAGTGCTCTGATTGGGAAGAGCCAGAGGGGAGGTTAAGTCAGTAGAATTGTGTGTATAAAGGGGCTTACTTTCCTGACTTTGGTGTGCCTCTAGGGGACAGAAAAGGAGAGGCACCTATTCTGCAGAATATTATCTTAATAAAGGGTACACAAAAAGCTGGAGAAACTCAGCGGGTGCAGCAGCATCTAAGGAGCGAAGGAGATAGGCGACGTTTCGGGTCGAGACCCTTCTTCAGACTGGTCAGGGATCAGGGAAACGAGAGATATAGACGGTGATGTGGAGAGATAAGGAACAATGAGTGAAAGATATGCAAAGAAGTATCGGTGATAAAGGGAACAAGCCATTGTAAGCTGTTTGTGGTGTGAAAATGAGAAGCTGGTGCGACTGGGGTGGGGGAGGGAGATGGAGATGGAGGGAATGCCAGGGCCCGAGGGCTGAGGGAGAGGTGGGAGGGGAGGAGACAGCAAGGGTTAACAGAATTGAGAAAATTCAATATTCAAGCCCAAAGGATGCAGACTCCCCAAGCGGAATATGAGGTGCTGTTCCTCCAGCTTGCGGTGTTGCTCACTCTGGCCGTGGAGGAGGCCCAGGACCGAGAGGTCGGATGTGGAATGGGAGGGGAAGTTGAAGTGCTGAGCCACCGGGAGGTCGGGTTGGTTATTGCGGACCGAGCGGAGGTGTTCGGCGAAGCGTGCGCCAAGCCTCCGCTTGGTCTCACCGATATAGATCATCTGGCATCTGGAGCAGCGGATGCAGTAGATGAGGTTGGAGGAGGTGCAGGTGAACCTCTGTTGGACCTGGAAGGACTGCTTGGGTCCCTGAAAGGAGTGGAGGGGGGAGGTGAAGGGACAAGTGTTGCATTTCTTGCGGTTGCAAGGGAAAGTGCCCAGGGAAGGGTAGAGTGGGAGGGGAGGGAAGAATGGACAAGGGAGTTGCGGAGGGAGCGGTCTTTGCGGAAGGCAGACGGGGGGGAGATGGAAGATGTGGCGGGTGGAGGGGTCACGTTGGAGGTGGCGAAACTGGCGGAGGACTATATGTTGTATTTGCCGGCTGGTGGGGTGAAAGGTGAGGACCAGGGGGACTCTGCCCTGTTTGCGAGTGGGGGAATGGGGAGCGAGGGCAGTGTTGCGGGGTATGGAGGAGACCCTGGTGCGAGCCTCATCAATAGTGGGGGAGGGGAATCCCCGTTCTCTGAAGAATGAGGCCATTTGTGATGAAACACTTCTTTGCCCGACTTTGACTCAAACAGCTTTGTGATTTTTTTCATATCTCACAATTTGGGGGCTCGGTTCCGGTATTTAATTACTCCAGGCCAGCTGACGGGAGTACACGGACAAAGAGAAGGTGCACCCCGCTGAGTTCAGCGGTCTCAGACTCCTTGCTTACTGTCAGAAGGTTTGAGCAGTGATGCCCGGACCAAACAGAGACTCAGCAAAGAAGTGAAGGTGGTTGGAGATTGGTTGAAAACAGAGATGCCAACCCTAAATTTAGTTCACAGTAACATTCAACCCATTTGTCCGTAACAAATGGGGTTAAATGCATTTCTCTCCGTACTCACTTGGGGTTGTTGCCGGCGGGTCTGCGCCTGCGCACTGGTGCAGATCAGCGGGCTGCCGGCGGGCGGGTGCGGCACATGCGCACTTGGCAAGGTTGCCGGCGGGTCTGCGCATGCGCACTGGGTGGGGGTGGGGGGGAGGCCCGGTGATGGGGCTGCCGCGAGCGGCCGGCTGGCGGCAAGAAAGTGCCGCTGATCGCGCGGGCCGGCGCCGCCCGGGCTCTGGGCCGGGCGTGGCGTGGTTCGAAATGGCGCCAGGCCCGGCAACCCTCCCCCACTGCGCACGCGCGGCCACTGGGGCCCGTCAACCCTCCCCAACTGCGCAGGCGCGGACACTGGGGCCCGGCAACCCTCCCCAACTGCGCAGGCGCGGACACTAGGGCCCGGCAAAGTGCCGCTGATCGCGCGGGCCGGCAAACCGGGGACACATGGCGCCGGCGTTCACCACGGGAGGAACACCGGCGCGGCGGTGTTCCGTAACAGCATGTTTGGCTGCCGGAACACCGTAAAAAGGTTATTTCGCCGGGATAAAATACGGCGAATCCGGGACACTTGGCATCTCTGTGAAAATCGCAAAAATCGAGTAATTCTGTGCACAGACCCCGGTAAGAAACTTTGACTATTATAGTATTACCTGGGCGATTTGATAAAAGATCGGAGAGGAATTCCGAACAAGAGAATGGGAAATGTAAGTGAAAAACCCATCCCAGCATTCTGCCTAATAGTCCGTTGGGGACGAATGCTGAACCACTGGGGGGAAGGAAATACCCAGGGGTTGGAGAAGACAACAATGATAAGGTATTGTTATTTTGAATGGCCAAAACACCCGATAAAAGGAACTTTGGTCTGGTGGCCAGAAAATAGGTAAAAATGGAATTTACTGGAGAACCTTTGAAGGTAAAAAGAAAGGTCAGGGTAAAACAAGAATTTAATGATGATGTTACTGATGGTGATGACACCGACAGTGACCTACCGGACCCCAGGAGTAAGAAAAGAGAATAAAGAGACAGGAGGCGGTTGCGGTAGATGAATTAAACCCCCCGTCACCAGGAGAGGGAGTCAGGAGGTCAGACAGAGTAAGAAGAAAATCGGTAAAAATTAGACCTCTAAGAGAGGTACCCATGGGAGGACCCCAAAGGGGAATGGGGTTTGTTAATGTCCCCTTAACTAGTACTGAAGTGAGGAATTTCAAAAAAGAAATGAGAAGCCTCCTAGGGGATCCTTTAGGTCTGGCAAAACAGTTAGATCAGTTCCTTGGGCCAAACACTTACACATGGGAGGAGTTAATGGCCATTATGGGGAATCTCTTCACATCCGAGTAGAGGCAAATGATTTGGGCAGCAGCAATGAGAAAGTGGGAACAGGAAAACCCATCAGGGCAACAAAATGCTGTGGCAGCAGATATAGACTTGTACAGGATTTGAGGGAACTGAACAAGGTGGTCTAAGCCCGACACCCGGTAGTGCCTAACCCTTACACCATCATGGGACGGATACCACCAATCCACAAATTGTTTAGTGTGGTAGATTTAAAGGATGCCTTCTGGAGCTGTCCGCTGGCAACAGAGAGTAGAGACTTATTCGCTTTTGAGTGGGAAAACCTAAATACCGGGCGAAAGCAACAATTCCGGTAGGCAGTGCTCCCTCAAGGTTTTACAGAATCACCAAATTTATTCGGCCAAATTTTGGAGCAGGTACTGGAGGATTTCCCAGGTCACGGGGAATCACAACTATTACAGTACGTGGATGACGTTCTCTTGTCAGGAGAGAGAGAAGAGGATGTAAGGGACACCACGAGAAACATGTTAAACTTCTTGGGGAGGAAGGAGTTAAGGGTGTCCCGTAACAAGCTTCAATTTGTGGAACAAGAGGTAAAATATCTGGGACATCTGATAAGTGGAGGAAAGAGACGAATAAACCCCAAAAGGATAGCTGGGATCACGGGAGTACCACTACCAAAGAATAAGAAAGAGATCCGAAAATTCCTGGGATTGATAGGATACTGTCGACTGTGGATAGATGATTACTCCAGACAAGTGAAATTCCTGTATGATAAATTGGGGGAAGAGAAAGACAAAGTTCAGTGGACCCCAGAACAGGAGGTGGAATTTAGGAAATTAACGAACAGTTTGATTACTGCTCCAGTGTTTGCTCTGCCCTCAGTAGAACAACCTTTCCACCTGTTCGTAAATTCAGACAAGGGGGTGGCACTAGGGGTACTCACCCAGAAAAGAGGGGGAAAATCGACAGCCAGTGGCATTCCTCTCAAAAATATTAGATCCAGTCTCCAGGGGATGGCCGGGATGCATACAAGCGGTAGCAGCTACCGCAATATTGGTGGAAGAGAGTAGAAAATTAACCTTTGGAGGAGCTCTGGTTGTTTCTACGCCACACACGGTGAGAACCATACTCACTCAAAAATCCAACAGATGGTTAACAGACTCTAAACTTTTAAAGTATGAGGCCATCCAGATGGAAAAAGACGATTTGACTATAATTACAGATAAGAACCTTAACCCGTCCCAATTCCTGTATCCAGCAGAGAAACAGGGCGACGAGGAAGAGGACCCAGCACACTACTGTAGTACAATGATAGATTTACAGACAAGAAGTAGAGAAGACTTAGAAGAGCAACCTCTGGCTGAGGGCAGCCGGTGGTTTATAGATGGATCTTCCAGGTGCATAGATGGAAAAAGACATAGTGGGTACGGTATAGTGAACAGGGAAACTATGGAGGAAATTGAAAGCGGCAGGCTACCTGGTAGTTGGTCAGCTCAATCTTGTGAATTATATGCATTAATGAGAGCTTTGGAACTATTGGAGGGGAAGGAAGGAACAGTGTATACCGATTCAAAATACGCTTTTGGAGTAGTACACACCTTTGGGAAAATCTGGAAAGAGCGAGGAATGATAACCACTCGAGGAAAAGAATTAGCACATGAGCAATTGGTAGGACGGACACGGGAAGCCTTGCAAAAACCAGAACGAATAGCCAAAGCACATGTGGCAGGGCATCAAAAGGGTAACACCATGGAGGCCAGAGGAAATAGGGCAGTGGATGAGGTTGCAAAAAGAGCAGCCACAGAACAGATGGTAGAAATGAAGTCACTAATATCTTTAAGGGGACAAGAGGAAAAGATACCTATCTTTAGTGAGAAAGAGCAGGAACACATGAGCGAAATGGGGGCTCAGCGTACTTCAAATGGGAAATGGTGGACACCGGATTGGAAAGCAGCTATTGAACAAAGAAATAATGAGAGAATTATTAGGGAGGTTGCATGGACAAAGCCATTGGGGAACACAAGCCCTCTGTGACACCCTCCTCGGAACCTACGCTTGCTGTGGAATGTATACCATGGCCGGACAAGTCATAGGGGGCTGTGTAATATGTCAGCGAATTAACAAAAAAAATCACGAGGGCAGTCCCAGGAGGAGGACAACCATTAGCAGTTAGGCCCTTCCAGAGAATACAGATAGATTTCACCGAGCTGCCCTGGGTACAAACCTGGAAGCACCTGTTAGTGATAGTGGACCATTTCACCAGGTGGGTAGAGGCATTCCCCACGACAACAGCCACCTCACAGGCAGTAGCCAAGATATTGCTAGAACAAATTATACCCAGATATGGGATTGTGGAAACAGTAGACTCAGATAGAGGGACCCATTTTGCCTCCAAAACACATAAAATGATATGTGAAGCACTGGGAATAGAATGGAAATTGCATACACCATGGCATCCCCAGAGCTCGGGAAAGGTGGAAAGAATGAATAGCACCTTGAAGACCCAAATCACCAAGTTGATAAACAAGACTTCCCTGGACTAAGTGCCTCCCGATAGCCCTGTTGAGAATCCAAACAGCACCTCGAAAAGACATAGGGATATCACCATATGAGATGTTATTTGGGCTCCCATACTTAGGGAAGATAGGAGTTCCAACAATGCATGGGAACGATGTGTTCCTGAGGAACTATTTACTGGCAGTGTTCCAATCTCTTGCAGAACTAAAAATTAAAGGATTGCTTGCCCAGAGCCCACCACTGGACTTCCCGATTCACTCAGTCAAGGCTGGAGATTGGGTATTAATAAAAACGTGGAAAGAAGAAAAGCTGCAACCTAAGTGGACTAGACCCTACCTGGTGTTACTAATCACCAAGACAGCAATACAATCAAGGGAGAAAGGGTGGACACGCGCAAGTGGAGGCCCCACCAGACAATATCAGCCCGTGGACTGTGCGCAAAGGAGAGGAACCATTGACTTTTATATTTACCAGGAACCCGCGGGAAAAAAGATTTCGTGTTGGTGGGTCATGTGTTGGGAAAACACCCAACTTGTAAGTAATGCAACATGCATAAAAATCACAATACCACAGAATAGAAGGTCCACCACCATCCCATTTGATGTATGTAAACAAAATGGTGGTGCGGCTATAGAATGTATGTATGCACCCATCTCTGTAAAGATTGGCACGCGGTGCTCACTTCATCAAAATATGGGTGGCATCGGACCACCTATCAAACTGAGAGGTGGAAAGTGTATCAAAACCCGAACGAGAATGCGTATATGTGAACACACAGAGTGTTCAAATGCAGGAAAGTGGTAGGTATTGGATATGTGCAGATAGAACCGGGAAGGATGCATGTCTGAAGTTTGAGATAGAAGTGAAGCGGGATGGAGAGATGGTAAGATACAAGGAGATACATTCAAGATAGATGACAGTCAGAATAGGGATCCCGGGGCAACACCAGCACCACCAGCAGTCAGCAATGTAAATAGGGAAAATGAGCCTAAGGATCTGAAGATAATGATAGTAGCAGGAGAAACAGGAATAAGCCAGTTATATGAGAAGGGAATACCAACAGGGGGAAAAGGAGCCAACACCTGGCTAGCCTGGATGATGTACACAGCCAGAAGTATACAACAAACCAATTGTTACGCCTGCGCTGAAGCCAGGCCTCAGCTGGTCCCAGTACCATTTCCCCTGAATTGGGATAGAACACCTGGGGCTATGTCATGTATACTACAGCTATTCACAAATCCCCTCTTACCAAAGAATGCGATATGTCAGAGTTATCATTACCTACTTCCGACCAGCAACAACAATACGAAGGGCCGAAGGGAAGACCCTAGACCTCCTCCATTTACCATTCCTCTTGGGGAGGAGGGATTTGAGTGCTATACAAGAGATAACCCAGAGGGACGGGACATGGGGAAGGTACTCAACTGCAGTCAGACGTATAACATAACGGCAGAGGAACAGGGGCCACTGTTCAATAGCTCCTGGCTGAGAAAGCAGATAGTCAGTAGAGCTGATGTCTGGTGGTGGTGCGGGGAGAATACCCTGTGGCCCCGGTTACCAGGGTCATGGACGGGAACCTGTACCCTCATACAACTGATGATGCCCTTTACCATAGCAGTAGAACATGCTGTAGAACTCAAGGAAGGTAACCAACGACAAAAGAGAAAGGAACATTCGACACACACATCTATATAGATGCGATAGGAGTGCCAAGAGGGGTACCCGATGAATTCAAAGCCAGAAACCAGATAGCTGCGGGCTTTGAGTCCATGCTCTTCTGGTGGTCCACAATTAATAAAAATGTGGACTGGATCAACTACTTATACTACAATCAACAACACTTTATAAATTACACTCGATATGCAGTTGAAGGATTAGCGGAACTGACAGCTACCAGCCAAATGACCTGGCAAAATCGCATGGCCTTGGACATGCTACTGACTGAGAAGGGAGGGATGTGTGTAATGTTTGGCGAACAATGTTGCACATTCATCCCCAACAACACTGCTCCGGATGGGTCAGTGTCAAGAGCCCTAGCAGGTCTCACCTCTCTGTCTATCGAATTGGCTGAGAACTCTGGAGTAGACACCTCCTGGACTGGGTTTCTAGAATCCTGATTTGGGAAATGGAAGCACATCTTTACATCAACCCTAACATCAGTGGTAGTCATGGTGGGGTTACTGTGTTTGTTTGGATGCTGTATCATTCCCTGCGTACGGGGGTTGGCCCAGCGATTGATAGAAACAGCCCTGACAATGAACAGCGCTGCCACCATAATGGCCTTCAGAACACAGTATGACCATCGAGAGGGGGATATGGAGGCGAAGAATCTGTTGATAGCATTAGAAAAGGAGGATATAGTTTAAATCAAAAAGATTGCTTGGCAAAAAGAAAAATGATGGATTGTGAGAAAAGGGGTTAACAGACATAGTTGATTTAAACTAGGAATCGAAAAATATAGCTTAGAAAGAGATAAGGTTTCAACAAAAGCCAGACTGTTTGTAGAATAGAAAGTAACGATACATAGAACAGAGAGAAATTCAAGATAAAAAGTAACAAACTCACCAGATACTAGCTTTTCAAATAAAATAACAAGAAACTAGGCCAGTTCAATTACAACAGAGCATGCTTAATGAAATAAATGAATATTACTTACACGCCCCTGGTTGAGAAACTGCTCATTACCATGCACATGGATGAACATGGGATGTATGATGTGGGAGGTACTGGGGGACGTACCTATAGACTGTGCACCTCAGTGCTCTGATTTGGAAGCGCCAGAGGGGAGGTTACGCCAGTAGAATTGTGTGTATAAAGGGGCTTACTTTCCTGACTTTGGTGTGCCTCTAGGGGGCAGAAAAGGAGAGGCACCTAATCTGCAGAATATTATCTTAATAAACACTTCTTTGCCTGACTTTGTCTCAAACAGCTTTGTGATTTTTTCATATCTCACACTGCTGAGAAAATGTTCACAGGTTATCTCATCAGGCAGTGTGGTGTAGATGAAGTCACTGGTGGGGAGGCGGGTCTGTGTGATGCTCTGGGCCACATCTAAAACTGCAATTTCTCACTGTCTTGGGCAGAGCAGTTCCCAAACCAAGCTGCAATGCAACCCGACAGTATGCTTACTATGGTGTATGTGTAGGTGTGTAAGAGGAGGCATTGGTGTGCCTTCTTGGCTGGTGCTTTGATTGGATGACATTACTTTCAAGGAGAGATGGAATTCTTTGTGTGCAAAAAGGTTGATGGGAGACTGTTTTGAGATACATAAAATTAAAAGGGGTTATGATAAAAGGAATAAAGACTCAATTATCCTATCAGAGAGTTCAATAACCAGGGTGTTGATATTCTATGTAATTGTTGGGAAAATTAGATTGGAATTTATATTTTTTGTCACCACAGAAGGGTCAGAGTCTGGCACTCATTTCTTTAATGATATTACAGGTCAAAGCCTTCATCACGTTTAAAAAATATGCAGGTATGCATTTGAAGTACATTAATCTGCAAAACTGTGGACTGGACACTGGCAATGGATCACCTCTCTGGTCAGCACAAAGCTTGATGGGGTCAATTGACTATACTAATCTAACAGTACAAATATGTCACATTTCTCTATTAAAGCTTGCTTCCTTCTTTCCTTTTCCAAACCTCTAATGTCAATGTCTGTCAAATTGGCAATTTGTGCTCAGGGTGATGCCACTCCCTGTACAAAAATCATCGGGAGTATTGTTCATGAAATCATTCATTGGGTGTTCCTTGGTAGTGTTTCTCAACCATGTTACCGTTAACACCCCAAATCTCACAATCCAATCCTGACTCCCTGTGGTTCCCTGCACGTGATCCACAGCTTGCACTCAAATATCTTAAGCCAGTCTGCGGCAGACCCACAATTGTAAAGCTCTATGTATGCTGTATGACTCTTCAATGCCTTTAAACGACTCCCACGTCAGGTGTGGACTTACCTAATAACAACTGCTCCCAATGTATGCTCCTGAGCTTCTGTCTAATAGTGTTTTGATCTACCTTACTCTAAGTTAGTACCTTCTCCCAAGATCCAGACTTATCTCTATTCAAGACAATCTTAAAAATCATAGTTGCGATCACTATCCCCAAAAAGCTCTTCCACTGAAACACGAGTCATTTGGCCAGGCTCATTTCCCAACAAGGTCCAGTATAGTCCCTCTTCGAGTTGAATTATCCACATATGGTTTTAGGTAACCCTCTTGGACACACCTAACAAATTCTGCTTCAGTCTTTTGCACTAAGTAGGTCCCAGTCAATACCAGGCAAGTTAAAGTAACCTTTAATGTTTAAGAAGGAACTGCAAATGCTGGGAAATCGAAGGTAGACAGAAATGCTGGAGAAACTCAGTGAGCTGAGAAGAGGAGGAGAAAGTAAGGATTACCTAAAATTAGAGAAGTCAATCTTCCTGTCCTGGGGTGCAAACTGCCCAAGCGAAATATGAGGTGCTGCTCCTCCAATTTACGGTGGTCCTCACTCTGGCCACGGAGGAGGCCCAGGACAGAAAGGTTGGATTCGGAATGGGAGGGGGAGTTGAAGTTCTGAGCCACCGGGAGATCAGGTTGGTTATTGCGAACCGAGCGGAGGTGTTGGTTACCAAGCCTACTCTTGGTTTCACCGATGTAGAGCAGCTGACATCTAGAGCAGCGGATGCAATAGATGAGGTTGGAGGAGGTGCAGGTGAACCTCTGCCGTACATGGAAAGAATGCTTGGGTCCTTGAATGGAATCAAGGGGGGCAGGTAAAGCGACAAGTGTAGCATTTCCTGCAGTTGCAAGGGAAAGTGCCCGGAGAGGAGGTTGTATGGGTAGGAAGGGACTCTCTCTCCGGGCACTTTCCCTTGCAACTGCAGGAAATGCTACACTTGTCACTTTCTTCCCCCCCCCCCCCCCCCCCCCCGACTCCATTCAAGGACTCGGGCAGTCTTTCCAGGTGTGGCAGAGGTTCACCTGCACCTCCTCCAACCTCATGTATTGCAGAGGTTCATCTGCACCTCCTCCAACCTCATCTATTGCTCTTGATGTCAGCTGCTCTGCATCGGTGAGACCAAGCGTGGGCTTGGCGATCGCTTCGCCAAACATCACCGCTCGGTTCGCAATAACCAACCTGATCTCCCGGTAGCTCAGCACTTCAACTCCCCCTCCCATTCCGAATCCGACCTTTCTGTCCTGGGCCTCCTCCATGGCCAGAGTGAGGACCACCGTAATTTGGAGGAGCAGCACCTCATATTTCGCTTGGGCAGTTTGCACCCCAGCGGTATGAACATTGACTTCTCTAATTTTAGGTAGTCCTTACTTTCTCCTCCCCTTCTCAGCTCTCCCTCAGCCCACTGGCTCCACCTCTTCCTTTCTTCTTCCCGCCCTCCCCCACCCTCATATCAGTCTGAAGAAGGGTTTTCGGCCCGAAACGTTGCCTATTTCGTTCGCTCCATAGATGCTGCCTCACCCACTGAGTTTCTCCAGCATTTTTGTCTAAGTTAAAGTAACCTACTAGGACAACCCCATTGCTCCAGCATCTTTCATTAATATGTCTACATATCTATTCCTCCATCTCGAACTGCCTATTCTGGGACCCACAACACATTCCCATTAGAATGACTGCATACTTCTTATTTTTGAGCTCTATAATATCGTGTCAGCAGACGAACCCTTCAGTATGACCTCTCTGAATGCCGCCATGACATTCTCCCTTGTTAGGAGAATAACTCTACCCTTTAACCTTCCTCTCAACACATCTCAAAAATCAAAAAACTGGAATGTTCATCTGCCAGTCATGTCTTTCTGGTAACCAAGTTTCTATAATTCCCACAATACCAAGTACTGATCCCCACAATACTCCTCGCAATTAAATATATACAATTCAGCCCAATAGATGCATGATATTCCATCACCTCTCCCTGCCTGTCATTTGAGAATTTATGGGCCTAAACTTCTATCTTCCCATCAGTTCTTCCGTTTACTGGCCGTGTACTCTGGTCCCCGCCGCACTAGTTTAAATCAACCCGAGTTACCCACGTGAACCCTCCTGCAAGAATATCGGCCCCCCTCCGGTTCAGGTGCAATCCGCTCTCTTGTAATGGTCACCTCTACCACAGAAGTCCTGAAGTCCTGCCCCATGATCAACTCCTGAGCCACACATTCATTAGTACTATCTTCCTATTCCTATCCTTATTAGCATGAGGCACTGGAAGTAATCAGTATTTTACTACGCTCGAGGTCCTGCTTTTTAACCTATTGCCTGATTCCCAATAATCTCTCTTCAGGACTTCATCCCTTTTCCAACCTATTTGTGCCAACATGCATGACTTATGGCTGCTCATCCTCTGCCTTGAGGATGTTCCACAGCGCTGTTAGATAATTATCTCAAATTGATTGCCCAACAGTGTGGTGGAGTCAGATCCAACAGTAGGTCCTACTCCTTTCATCCCTGAAAAGTGTAACTTGTACAACTCAAGAGGTAAGCACAGTAAATGTCACAAACCTTGCCCAGTACCTCTCTGTCCCTCCAGTGTTGTAACCAAGTTCAAATAGCACGTCTTGCTAGTGCCAAAGTCAGATTCCAATTTTCGCTTGTCTGCATCAGAGAAGTATTGCGAATCCTTACTGTACATCTGGAAAGCTTTAAAGTTCTTCTCTAAGCTTCTTAGGACCAACTCATAATCCTCACGAGGCATTGTTCGTAACTGAAAACAAAGATTACTTGCAAATGGTTATGAATTAATACACCATACCTGATTACCATGGCAATTACAAGGCCATACTGCCAAACAGAGTGCAGTTTTCTAAAGATGTTTCAGTGTCTAAAGATGGGCAAAAGCAACTAAAATATAATCTCAGGTTTCCAATATCTATCGTTATCCAGGAAATCTTCTTTTGGAGCAGTCAAAAGAATTTCTGATCGGTGCCATTGTTAATAAGCTGATACAACAAGCTGACTGGAGCAGGAGGCTTGTCAGTTTGTCATTACCTTTTCTTGCTCTGAAAATATTGCATATCCCCATTAGATTTGTTTTGTATACCTACCGTGAGAGTGTGTTAATTACACAATCACTTTCACTGAAATGGTGTTGTCCTGCAGTGTTCCCTCATCCGAGGAGATAAAACTTTCCAAAACATATACAGATGACAGGTTTCGAAGGCTTACCGTGGATATGGTCCAACTCTGTATCTTTTCCATATCTTTCATGCAGTATTGCCAAGACACCAAGCTATTCATGCTAATGTACAGCTGGTTCCACAGAGAAAGGATGGCCTCATAGTACTGATCAATTCTGGGCAGAATACCAAAAAGCACCATATCAGATTATTCAACTAAACACAGAACTTCATTCATAAGTTCACAAAATATGTAAACCGTCATGTAACATTGCCTCATACTTGTTTGCAAGATCAATTGCACCAGGATTTGGAGGTGGGATAAGAAGACAAATAGATGGAACCTCCATTTCCATTCCACCCGGTCCAATCACCCTCCACTTGCTGCGTTGCGAGTTATTTAATAAAATGCATTCATTTCCTCTTTGGACAGCTCTCTTAAGAAAAGATAAAGAGTGAACAATATTAGAATCATAATAAAATTATTTAACATGTTAACTATAACTCTACAAATGTAAATTAAGAACATATTGCCATGATTTAGCACAATGGTTCCAATGCTGCATATGCCTGATACATTTCAAGGTTTGCAAGACTTCCTGTGAGAAAGTTTCATCATGACCTCAAGCTGTTCTCATGCATAATGATGTATACATGGCAAATGTTTAATATAAAATGCCTATTTTTTTTGTTAAAATAAATGTAAAATGATTACAATTAAAACAAAAGATTTTATAAACTTAAAATGCCCAGCAAAATTTATCTTACAAGACAAAAAATGGACAATTTTTTAAAAATACAGATAACTTCACTGTTCACAGGGCCCGATACAACACTGGTCAAATCAGATTTACAGCTCAGCTTTAGCATCGACAATAACTTGTTTAGCAGTGTCCTCAAACTTGACAAACATTTTGGAGCATTGAGAATTGGTAATGTGACAGTTTCACTGTAGTCATTTTAAAGTAAATTTAGACTGGGAAATAAAATGATGCAGGAGGTTTAATGGTTAATTAAAGGAACTCTGTCTCTGTATAACTCAATCCAATGCAAGGAAAGTTCTCAATACTTCAAAATGTATTTTCAATAATATTAGCCAATATTCAGCTTCTCACTTTGATTTAACAAGTCCATCAGCTTTCAATGAACTGGGACACTAACAAGGCAGCGGCAATAAAAAAAAAAAGATTTAATAATGGGAATGCTTTATGACCAAACTACTTGCGTTAACAGCAGTCCACCGCCAATACCTGATCCATTGCATAGGAAAGAACGGCAGATGCTGGTTTAAATTGAAGGTAGACAAAAAAATGCTTGAGTAATTCAGCGGAACAGGCAGCCTCTCTGGAGAGATGGAATGCGTGACGTTTCTGGTCGAGACCCTTCTTCAGACTTGAGAAGGGTCTCGACCTGAAATGTCACCTATTACTCCAGAGATGCTGGATGTCTGGTGAGTTATTCCAGCATTTTGCGTCTACTCTGATCCATTGCACACAGGCTGATTGTGTTGATAGCACTGAACTGACAAGGACATGTTAACCAAAAAAAGAGTTACAACTATACCTGATCTTGTTTGTAGGCACAAAGAGCCTTGAGAATGATTTGGTTTGGACCCCGTTGTTCAAGACCAGTAGATGGATTGCGTGGTTTTAACTGTACTATCTTTTTCGACTTGTTAACCAAGTTTGACACCTGTCTTTTGTATTCGTGGATTTTTTCCTTATCTTTCTGCAAAATAAAGAAAAAGAGAAATTTGAAGTCAAATTGTAGTAAGTCGCTTTATCATATATTCAACTGAATATGTTACATTATAGTAGAAGCTAAGAAATTGAATACAACTACATTGAAATCATTCACTTTGGTGCTGCTTCAACGGGTCAGGCAGCATGACCTGTTGAGTTACTCCAGCAGTCTGTGCCTTTTTATTTGTAAATCAGCAGCTGCAGTTTCTCGTTTCTACAGTCCACAATTTTTAAATTTTTTTTCTTGATTGCTGACCCTTCCCCTATGTCTGAGTTGACTGACAGCACTGTGGTGGAGCTGGAAGAGCTGCCGCGGCCGAACAACGTCAGAGACCCAGATTCGATCCTGACATAGGGTACTGTCTTGGGAGCGTGGATTTTGCACGTTGTCCTGTGACTGCTTGGGTTTCCTCTGGATGCTCAGGTTTCCTCCCACATTCCAAAAACGTGGGGGTTGGTAGGTTAACTGGCCTCTGTAAAATGTCCCTTGTGTGTGGGTTATGAATGAGAAAGTGGGAAAGCACGTGGACTCAGTGGACCGAAGAGCATGCTTTCTTTCCATACTTCTAAACGTATCTAAATTGGTGAATATTTGGTATGTCAGGGTATTAGCATGCATTGAGACAGGTCTGTTGCAGGAGTGCCTTGGCAGGGCTGCATTCCAGCAAGCATACGAGTAAAAGAAAGCTGGTGCCGTGCTGCCAAAGCTCAGGATTTCTAAAATATGATCAGTGAGTGCTAGAGACAATCATAAGAGAGGGAGGCATTCGATTGAGTGGGGTTTTAGATGATCAACCATGATAATATTGAATAGCGGAGCTGACTCGAAGGGCCTAATGGCCTACTCCTGCACCTATTTTTCTATGTTCTATGTTTTCTATGAATAGAAACAGAGCTTCAGGTGATACTTTAGGTCCATTGGGAGTATTTCAAATATCCAGCATATGCAGTTTCTTGCTTTTTAGAAACATAGAAACATAGAAATTAGGTGCAGGAGCAGGCCATTCGGCCCTTCGAGCCTGCACCGCCATTCAATATGATCATGGCTGATCATCCAACTCAGTATCCTGTACCTGCCTTCTCTCCATACCCCCTGATCCCTTCAGCCACAAGGGCCACATCCAACTCCCTCTTAAATATGGCCAACGAACTGGCCTCAACTACCTTCTGTGGCAGAGAATTCCACAGATTCACCACTCTGTGTGAAAAACGATTTTCTCCTCTCGGTCCTAAAAGACTTCCCCCCTTATCCTTAAACTGTGACCCCTTGTCCTGGACTTCCCCAACATCGGGAACAATCTTCCTGCATCTAGCCTGTCCAACCCCTTAAGAATTTTGTAAGTCTCTATGAGATCACCCCTCAATCTTCTAAATTCCAGCGAGTACAAGCCAAGTCTATCCAGTCTTTCTTCATATGAAAGTCGTGCCATCCCAGGAATCAGTCTGGTGAACCTTCTCTGTACCCCCTCTATGGCAAGAATGTCTTTCCTCAGATTAGGAGACCAAAACTGTACGCAATACTCCAGGTGTGGCCTCACCAAGACCCTGTACAACTGCAGTAGAACCTCCCTGCTCTTGTACTCAAATCCTTTTGCTATGAATGCCAACATACCATTTGCTCTCTTCACAGCCTGCTGCACCTGCATGCCTACTTTCAATGATTGGTGTACCATGACACCCAGGTCTTGCTGCAACTCCCCTTTTCCTAATCGGTCACCATTCAAATAATAGTCTACCTTCCTGTTTTTGCCACCAAAGTGGATAACCTCACATCTGCCATGCATTTTCCCACTCACCCAGTCTATCCAAGTCATCCTGCAGCCTCCTAGCATCCTCCTCACAGCTAACACTGCCCCCAGCTTCGTGTCATCCGCAAACTTCGAGATGTTGCATTTAATTCCCTCGTCCAAATCATTAATATATATTGTAAATAGCTGGGGTCCCAGCACTGAGCCTTGCGGCACCCCACTAGTCACTGTCTGCCATCCTGAAAATGACCCGTTCACTCCTACTCTTTGCTTCCAGTCTGCCAGCCAGTTCTCTATCCACATCAATACTGAACCACCAATACCGTGTGCTTTAAGTTTGTATACCAATCTCGTGTGGGACCTTGTCGAAAGCCTTCTGAAAGTCCAGATACAACACATCCACTACTTCTCCCTTATCCACTCTACTAGTTACATCCTCAAAAAATTCAATAAGATTCGTCAGACATGATTTACCCTTCGTAAATCCATGCTGACTTTGTCCAATGATTTCACCACTTTCCAAATGCGCTGCTATCCCATCTTTAATAATTGATTCTAGCAGTTTCCCCACTACCGATGTTAGACTAACTGGTCTGTAATTCCCCGTTTTCTCCCTCCCTTTTTAAAAAGTGGGGTTACATTAGCTACCCTCCAATCCTCAGGAACTACTCCAGAATCTAAAGAGTTTTGAAAAATTATCACAAAGGCATCTGCTATTTCTGGGGCTACTTCCTTAAGTACCCTGGGATGCAGCCTATCTGGCCCTGGGGATTTATCGGCCTTTAATCCATTCAATTTACCCAACACCACTTTCCGGCTAACCTGGATTTCACTCATTTCCTCCATCTCATTTGACCCGCGATCCCCTGCTATTTCCGGCAGATTATTTATGTCTTCCTTAGTGAAGACAGAACAAAAGTAGTTATTCAATTGGTCTGCCATGTCCTTGTTCCCCATGATCAATTCACCTGTTTCTGACTGCAAGGGACCTACATTTGTTTTAACTAATCTTTTGCGCTTCACATATCGATAAAAGCTTTTGCAGTCAGTTTTTATGTTTCCTGCCAGTTTTCTTTCATACTCCATTTTCCCTTTCCTAATTAAGCCCTTTGTCCTCCTCTGTTGGTCTCTGAATTTCTCCCAGTCCCCTGGTAGGCTGCTTTTTCTGGCTAATTTGTACGCTTCATCTTTTTCTTTGATACTACGCCTGATTTCCCTCTTTATCCACGGATGCGCCACCTTCCCTGATTTATTCTTTTGCCATACTGGGATGAACAATTGTTGTAGTTCATCCATGCAGTCTTTAAATGCCTTCCATTGCATATCCACCGTCAACCCTTCAAGAATCAATTGCCAGTCCATCTTGGCCAATTCACGTCTCATACCCTCAAAGTTACCTTTCTTTAAGTTCAGGACCCGTGTTTCTGAATTAACAATGTCACTCTCCATCCTAATGAAGAACTCAACCATATTATGGTCACTCTTGCCCAAGGGGCCACGTACAACAAGGCTGCTAACTAACCCTTCCTCGTTACTCAATATCCAGTCTAGAATAGCCTGCTCTCTCGTTGGTTCCTCCACATGTTGGTTTAGAAAACTATCCCGCATACATTCCAAGAAATCCTCTTCCTCAGCACCCCTGCCAATTTGATTCACCCAATCTATATGTAGATTGAAGTCACCCATTATAACGGTTTTACCTTCGTTGCACGCATTTCTAATTTCCTGTTTGAACATTGGTCGATCTTTCAGAGTTCAGAGATGCAGTATGGAAACAGGCCCTTAACCCAGTGAGTCCACACTGATTACCAATCACCCATTCACACTAGTTCTATGTTATCCTACTTTCTCATTCACATTAGGGGTCATTTTACTGGTCAATTAAGCTACAAACACACGTCCTTGGGATGTGGGAGGAAACTAAAGCACATCGATGAAACCCATGTGGTCACAGGGAGAACGTACAAACTCCACACACCCAGCACCCAAGGTCTGGATCGAACCCTGTGTCTGGTGCTGTGAGACAGCAGCTGTATCAGCTACACTACTGTAGGGAAAGACCAACTGGTAAACCTCCAGAGCAGAAACTTAAATCTTGAATTATTTTTTTAAACTGCACACCTGTCTTTAGAGTCATTCAGCTATTTTCACAGTAGTTTAAGCCTATAGACTATTGCAGACTGCCTAGGAAACTATGAAAGTTACACATTCAGCCAAATGTAGAAGAAGCCAAGTCAGGGACATCAGGTACACCTGCTACACTCTCTTTTGCTCTGCATCACTGGTGGCCCAGCTCTCTTATCCCCTTCGAAATTCAGAGTAACGCAAGGTGGGTGGGAAACAAAGCACAGAAAAATTAGCCATTTTCTTCACACATTAAAAAAAAAAAATCAACATTCTACTGGATAACCTTTCTAAAGTCCAATTTCATTGCACACATTTATTTAACCTGTGCTTTAAAATTCTGAAAGAAATACCTCAGATTCAGCAATCATTTTCTCCAATTGCTGCAGTGACGTTGACCTATCACAGATGTATTTCTTTCTTAGGGAATCCTGCATTTTCTTCAGAGAGCTTTCAGTTACTTGCGCATCCTCAAAAAACTGCAAAATGATAAATAAGAAAATCTGACAAATATGCAGCGAAGAGTGCAGTTGATTAATTCCTCTCCTTTCACCATTTAAATATTTTCTTTCATTCTGTCCACCAAACCTAACTTGATCTCCGAGTTAAGTCGCTGTAGGTTGTTAATCAGCATAGCAAAATTAATCACAATAGTTTTCACATGATATAAAAACAGAAAATGCAGGAAAATCAGTTCAGGCAGCATTTATTGAGTGAGAAACAGAATTATTGTTTCCAGCAAGGGGACCTTTGCATTGAAGTCAATTCCTATGAAAGGAAGCAGACCAGAAGCATCAGCTTTGTTTCTCGCTGTGGATACTGTTTAACCTGCACCCTGTTTTTTTTCAGATTTTTTTTTTTTTTTTTTTTAATATTTTTATTATAGAAACAAAATAACAAAGTACATTATTTTACAATGATGAAAATAATGATATTAATGATATATTCGTACTATTAATATTATTTGTATTTATTATTGATTATAAATTTTAAGATTATATATTTTATATAATTGAGAATACATGGTACTAGTAATACATTCATAATATTAGTAATATACTCATACTGTTGATAATATTTGTATTGTCACTGATTTTGAAATGTAGAACCAAATTTTATGTAATTAAAAATACGTAATACTAGTAAAACTTTTATGACATTCGTTATATTTTCATACTGTTAATAATATTTGTATTATCATTGATTTTAAAATTTAAAATTATATATTTTATATAATTGAAAATATATGATACTAATAATACTTTCATAAAGTTAGTGATATTTATATTCGTACTGATATTGAAAATTTAAGATTATGTGTTTCTATACATTTTTCTAATTTTTTATAAAAGTATGAAAAAATAGAGAGAAAGAGTGTGAAAAGTTTGATGGAGAATGGAATATTAATCATTAATCCGTCCTTGGAGATATATTCATGATTTATTATATATATTTCTTCATCCATTCAAATATTCAGGCCTCAGTCAAGATTTTCAGCATCAGCAGTATTTTGGTTTCCCTTCACCTCCCCATTCTCCAAAGTTGAAATGTCTATCATTGCAACATTAATAATGAAATATCTGTACAACTCTCCCACTTGATAGTACGCACAATATTTTCAAAGGTAAATTATTCAAAGGTATTGAATGTGGGAGTGTACCTGAAAGTAATTGGAATTCTCCTTCAGATGAACCTCTATGCATTTGGTAAGCTGGAGAATCCAACTCCACTGGGTCTGCAATGTATCAATGTATGCCTGCAGTGTAAGAAAAAAACCCACAATTTTCTCCATTAAAACAAATTCTGCTAATTCCAAGCTCCTAGGACTTTGCAGATTCTAATCTGGAAATTACATCACGATTATACAAACGTTTGAAAGGTTTTCAATGTATTTATTTTATCATTTCAATCAACTGATAACTATTTGCGTACAATATAATTTCAATCATATAAAGGTTAAAATCTATGGGGTTTTTTTTTAAAAAAGAGTGCAGGAGCAGGAATTCAAAAGTCACCTCTTCCCCACTTTTGCTGCAAAATTATCCCTAGAGGGTACATTAGCTTGTACATTTTAGAGGTCCATTAAAACAACGAAGGAACTTGATACAAAACCAGCACCTGACCTAAATTTTAGAAGCAATTACCTCTTAACCTCGTATAAACAAAATAAACAAAGTGCTGCAGTAACTGAGCAGGTGAAACAGCACCTTTGGAGTACATGATAGGTAACGTCTTGGGACACTTCTTCAGTCTGGATGTCTGCAGCACCTCATTTCAACCTCTCGTATAAATACTAAGGTAATTAACCATATGACCATATAACAATTACAGCACGGAAACAGGCCCTCTCGGCCCTTCCAGTCCGTGCCGACCATTTGTTTTCCCCTAGTCCCATCTACCTGCACTCAGACCATACCCCTCCATTCCCTTCACGTCCATATACCTATCCACTTTACTCTTAAATGTTAAAATCGATCCTGCCTCCACCACCTCTGCTGGAAGCTGATTCCACACAGCCACCACCCTCTGAGTAAAGAAGTTCCCCCTCACGTTACCCCGAAACCTCTGTCCCTTAATTCTCATGTCATGCCCTCTTGTTTGAAATTTCCCTACCCTCAATGGGAAAAACGTATCCACGTCAACTCTGTCTATCCCTTTCATCATTTTAAAGACCTCAATCAAGTCCCCCCTTAACCTTCTGCGCTCCAAAGAATAAAGACCTAACTTGTTCAACCTTTCTCTGTAACATAGTTGCTGGAACCCTGGCAACATTCTAGTAAATCTCCTCTGTACTCTCTCTATTTTGTTGACATCCTTCCTATAACTAGGCGACCAAAATTGTACACCATACTCCAGAATTGGTCTTACCAATGCCTTGTACAATTTTAACATTACTTCCCTACTCCTATATTCAATGCTCTGATTTATAAAGGATGTAGGTCCTATTTTGATTTGTCCTGCCAAGATGTAGCACTTCACACTTATCAGCATTAAACTCCATCTGCCATCTTTCAGCCCACTTTTCCAAATGGCCCAAATCTCTCTGTAGACTTTGAAAATCTACTTCATTATCCACAACACCACCTATCTTAGTATCATCTGCATACTTACTTATCCAATTTTCCACCCCATCATCCAGATCATTGATGTACATGACAAACAACAGTGGACCCAACACAGATCCCTGAGGCACCCCACTGGTCACCGGCTTATTCGTACATCACATTATTGAGAGCAGTTATATGTGAATATATGCAGTTATGTAAGGACAGCAAGTGTCCAAAACTGATAGCAAACTTGAATGATAAAGGATTTGTCAGCATTTGCCCTGGCCCTAAGTTGAGTGTTTAGCCCAATATCCCACCTCAATTTTGTCAGATGCAGGATGATTATTTGCTACTAGTTGGTCACCATCTTGTTTGAGTCTGTTTAACTGCTTTTCTTTTTCTTCCAATTGACTCATCAACATCTAACGGAAAAGAAATTTAAATAATTAAGCACAAAATGTAAAGTAGCAAAATAAAATGCATATAATTTAATAAAATGATATAAGACTGACAGCAACCCAAATGTGTGTTATAATGTCATATTCAATGCAGTGTCTGGCACATAAACCATCATATATATGAAAACTAATCTTCAATAAATTTTGCCCTTTTGTTTGGCATTAGTTTACGTGTACTTTATGCAAAGCTTTAATCAGATAACCATTGTAGTAATCAGTTAGGAGCTGATCATCCATAAAGAAATACAAAGAACAACTGACAGCAGTATTGTTGGCCTATATTACCTGATAATGAGAACCTAAAGAATGTATATGGTTCCTTTTCTTAGTGTGTAGCTTGTATTTTCCTTGGGACTTCGTTATTTTAAAACCATATACATCACAATCTCCGGTATTGCTCTATCAGAAGGCATTTCAACCTCTCCAAACATACTTCAACTTGGGGTGGCACAACGATGCACTAGTTATTGCTGCTTCACGCCTCAAGCAATGTGGGATCGAGGCTTTCCTCAGGTGCTGTCGATGTGGAGTTTGCATGTTCTACTTATAACAGTAATACGAATATCACTGTACCTTAATTGGTACACGTGACAATAAAATACCTTTGAAACCTTTGACTGTGAGGGTTTCCCTCAGATGCTCTTATTTTCTCCACATCCCATAATGTGCTTGTGGGTTCAGTGGCTGTTGTGAACTACTCCTAATCCAGACAAGTGATAATCAGGAGTCGTCCAGCCATAGTGTCATATAAATGGTAAAAGGCCCTTTGGCCGACCATCTAAACTAGTCCCATTTGCCTGCACTTGGCCCATACTCCTCTAACCTTTCCTAACCATGTATATGTCCAAATGTCTTTTAAATGTTATTATACCTGTCTCAACTACTTCCTCCAGCAGCACGTTCCATCGACGCACCATGAAAATGTTGCTCCTCAGCTGCCTATTAAATCGTTCCCCTCTCACCTTAAACCTAGCCCAGGAAAAGATTGTGCATTCACTCTATCTATTCCCCTCTATAATATCTCCCCTCAGCCTCCCGAGAAAAAGAGACCAATTGGCTGTTTTCTGTGCTGCATGCTCTACATTCAGTTCAGGGATCTGAAGCACTTACACTGTTCGCTTCAATTATTACTTATGGGAGCAAGTTCCACAGTCTAACCACTTGCTCAGTAAAGAAATACATGTTGATTTTTTTTAATGGTCGTATTTTTTCACGAACAATGAGTATTTTTCATGATAGGTTGGCTTAACTATCATTTTTGTCAAGCCCGCTAAATCAGTAGAAACTGCATCCTTAAAAATACTTGAAATAAGTACACATGCACATTCCTGGTTATTTAATTTGGTCACATCCTTGCCAAATCTCACTTAATTCCAGAGATTTTTGATGTTCATTTAAAAGACTAACTCCTAATTGCAGGTCTGTCATTTTCTATCCTGAAATACACTGACTTACTGAGAATGCTTCTTGCTTCTGAATCATGTTTGTGTTCTTATCACTCCAATCGAAGACAAGTTCTTCTTCCTCACGGTCATTTATCCACATGATCTCATTGGAGGTTTGCTGAATGATGTCCTGAAACTTTCTCAGTTGATCAAATCTGTCCCCTGAAGCTTTCTAAGATGTACAAAAACAACATTGTATAATTATACACAGAGAAGATACAGAAACAAGGGTTGTATTCTCTGGAATCTCAACAATTTTGGGGGGATTCACTTGAGTTCTGAAAGTGGAATGGTAAATTGAATCAATTTACATTGACTCTGGAGCTTAGATCTGAAGTAAAAATGTAAAAATATTGGGCTTATTCAACATTTCAATAAAATGCCATGATTTTGGAAAGCATGCAGAAGAGGTTGATCAAAATAATTCCAATGGTGAGAGACCTTAGTTACGCGGAAAGTGGGGAGAAACTGGGATAATTCTCCTTGGAACTAAGGAGGCTGCAAGGTGATCTGTTTGAGGTATTTAGATTCATGAAGGGCCTGAACAGGTAGATATTAAGTTGAAAATGAGAAACCATTCACAGTGGTGGAAGGGTCATGAACAAGGGGATATTTAATAAAAATGATTGGCAAAAGTGTCAAAACTCATCCAAGGAGAAACATTTTAAGCACTGGGGTCAGGGTTAATGGACCAGTGATACACTGCCAGGCAGTAGTGGAGCCTGATTCAATCACAAGATTCAAAAGCGAGCTAGGTCAGGAATTGAAAGGAAAGGAAATGCAGGGTTGGTGGAGTAAGACTTACATCGGGCCACCATTAATTCCATAGGCTGAATGATCTTCTTCCATATTGTAACCGTTATTTGATTTTGTGGTATGGAACTAAATCACAGATCAACCCTCCATCTCTTTGAATCAGGAAGGGAATATGACTATTTCTGCTCCCATATTGCTAAATCACCAAAAACTCTGATTTCAGCTTCATTAATCATTTCTGCTTACCATCATACTTTCATATTCATTTTCTATTGCTTCAATAGCATCCTTATAGTTGCTGGAATTGTTGCCGTGCTGTGAGAGAAAGAAACATTAATCAAAACGTGTGAATACATGTTGTCATTAATTTGTAATGATGGCAGAAAAATGTCACTGGTATTTATGCACTGATATTGTGAATGATTTGATAAATCTAATAAACAATGATTATATCTAGCCAAGACAGTAAAAGTCTCTTACAATTAATCATTTCAAGTTTAATTAAAACATTTTGAATTACAAAAGATGCCAATGATATCAGGTCTTGGGTAGTTGGTTATAACCAAAATGCAACCTCATCAGTCAACAAATCCAAAAGACCTATTACTAGGATGCGGGATATCTTTTACCTTATTTCAATTAGTTTACTTCTAAATTCCTGCCAGCAGCATTGAGATGTACAGCACAGAATCAGGCTCTTCAGCCCACCATACTAATCCATTTGCCTGCATCAGAATTGTATCGTACCATGTCTTGGCTATTTAAGTATGTCCAAATACCTTTCAAACATAGTAATGGTAATGGATTCCACCATTTACATTAGCAGCAATTTCCAGTTATCAACAATTCTTTGTATAAAAAGCTTACCCCTAACACCCCCTACGACTTATCTTAACCCCATTCCCTCTTGAATCCCCTAATATATTTTGTTTATCTATGCCTCTCAAAGTCTTAGATGCTTGTACGAGGTCACCTCAGCCTCCTTCATTCCAGGGAAAACAAGCTAACCCTACTGAATCTATCTCCCCATATGGTATTAGTCCTCCAATCCAAGCGATATCCTAGTGAATCTGTGCTACATTCTATCCAGCACAAATAAATCCCTCAGGAATATGGAACATTAAGGGAAAAGGGATGTGCAGAGCAATAGTAGAGATTTTAACATGCGGAAGATATTCAGCATGAGAAGCAAAGGTTCTAAACGACCTGTGGGTGAGCGGCTACCGTTGGTTATTAGTGTGATGATGGAAGTTCATCAGCTCAAGTCTTCGCATTTTGTAAGTTTTGATTATTGTCCCTCATTGTCAGAGTAACACAACTGTGGGGCATGCGCAATGCAGCTCAAATTGTAATTGAAAGTGAATATCTCATTTCAAGTTCAAGTTTATTCATGGATAACCCCTTGAGATGAAGTCATCTCATTTTCGAGGGGGTTCAACATTGAACATACAGCACAAGACATGACATACACAGAGGCTCTAATTTAATTTTTGTACAAAAGCTATTAGAGGAAGTGATTATGGTAGTTACAATAACAACATTTAAATGACATATTAAATGGACATATTAAATGAATTGAAAAGGATTGAAGGGATATGGGATATGGATGAAACGCACGCATATGGACCTAGTTTAGATGGGCCTCATGGTCGGCATGGAAAACGAGCCTTTGGGCCTGTTTTGATGCTATATGATTTCATAACTCTATAAACTGGGTGTTGGAAATGTTACATACCTATAAACCAAAGCAGATTAATCATAGGTAGATACAAATGCTGGAGTAACTCAGTGGAACAAGCAGCATCTCTGGAGAGAAGGAGTGGGTGGCATTTCGGGTCGAAATCCTTCTTCATTGGGTTTTTTTTATTTTTTATTTTTTATTTTTGTTAGAAGAAAGTACAGTAGTCTGGTACTTAAGTACTTAATACATAAACACATATTTTCATTCTTGTACAACTTCATACTTTTGGTTCAATAATAAAAGAACAGTGAGAGAAAAAATAAATAAAGAGTGTCGGAATAGATAGACAAGCGAGTAGAAACAGAAAACAAAAGAAATAAAGGACAGAGATGAGAAGTTAAAAGATTGAAAGAAAAGGAAAAAGTAAAGAAAAGAGAATCCTTCTTCAGACTAATCTTATGTGTTTTGTATGTTCGGTGAGCAGGAAATTCTATACGGTCTAACATGGATGTCCATTTGAAGTCATGCTTCCAGTGCATAACCAAACCAGACGGTAGAATATCTGCCAAAACCTGATATATTACACATGGCCAGGAGGGACCTGCCTTTCCCACCAGGAACAAGAAGCAGATTGACCATGGGTCAGCTGTGACAAAATAGACTCGAGTGGTTTCCAAAGGCTAAAAATGTAGAGCTGCTAGAGGAACTCAGTGGATCCCGCAGCATTTGCGGAGGGGAATTAACAAAAAAGTTCAGGGTAGGGATCCTTTATCCCTATCGGCTGTTGACCAAGCTTGTGTGGAACAAAACAATTCTCGGTCTGTGGTGTCCATATTGTGCTTTGTAATCAATTTCTGGGAAAGGCTCCAAAAAATAAGAAAATAACAGGAGTAGGCCACAAGGCCCCTCAAGCCTACCACGCTATTCAATATGATTGTGGCTGCCCCGAAATTCTGTGCTGTGCCATTTCACTATAGCCATGGATCTTTCTAGAATATATCTACTTGGTCATTGATCTAGCCTCTATACCCTCTGGGATGGAGAATTGCAGAGTTATATCTCCTTCTTCAAAAAGTTGTTCCTATGCACCTCAGTTCCAAATGGCCACCGTCTA
>CM069134.1:94037393-94074893 GCA_035221665.1 Okamejei kenojei
ACATGCGCACTTGGCAAGGTTGCCGGCGGGTCTGCGCCTGCGCACTGGCTGGGGGGGAGGCCCGGTGATGGGGCTGCCGCGAGCGGCCGGCTGGCGGCAAGAAAGTGCCGCTGATCGCGCGGGCCGGCGCCGCCCGGGCTCTGGGCCGGGCGTGGCTGCGAGCTGCCGGGCTGGCAAACCGGGGGCACATGGCGCCGGCGTTCACCACGGGAGGAACACCGGCGCGGCGGTGTTCCGTAACA
The DNA here is from genome assembly GCA_035221665.1 of Okamejei kenojei. NCBI lineage: Eukaryota > Metazoa > Chordata > Chondrichthyes > Rajiformes > Rajidae > Okamejei > Okamejei kenojei. The sequence continues at coordinate 94,037,636 of CM069134.1, forward strand.
GCATGTTTGGCTGCCGGAACACCGTAAAAAGGTTATTTCGCCAGGACAAAATACGGCGAATCCGGGACACTTGGCATCTCTGCAATATACATAATAACACATACATGGTATCGGAAATGTCAATTTAGCGGGATAATTAGGTTACAAATCGGAATGGCGGGAAGGGAACCTAAAAAGCGGGATAGTTGGGAGGTCTGCTACTCCACCATTAACACCCAAAGATTGAACCTTCTTAACCAACCTTCCATGGGGAACCTTGTCAAAGGCCTTACTGAAATCCATATAGACAACATCCACTGCTTTACCCTCATCAATTTCCCTAGTTACCGCTTCAAAAAATTCAAGAAGGTTTGTCAAACATGACCTTCCAGGCACAAATCCATGCTGACTGTTCCTGATCAGACCCTGTTTATCCAGATGCTTATATATATTATCTCTAAGTATCCTTTCCATTAATTTGCCCACCACTGACGTCAAACTAATAGGTCTATAATTGCTAGGTTTATTCTTTGAACCCTTTTTAAACAATGGAACAACATGCGCAGTACGCCAATCCTCCGGCACTATTCCCGTTTCTAATGACATTTGAAATATTTCTGTCATAGCTCCTGCTATTTCTACACTAACTTCCCTCAATGTCCTAGGGAATATCCTGTCAGGACCTGGAGACTTATCCACTTTTATATTTTTCAAAAGTGTCAGTACTTCCTCCTCTTTGAATCTCATAGTTTCCATAGCTACTCTACTTTTTCCCCTTAACTCACAGAGTTCAATATCCTTCTCCTTGGTGAATACCGAAGAAAATAAATTGTTCAATATCTCCCCCATCTCTTTTGGCTCTGCAGATAGCTGTCCATTCTGGTTCTCTAATGGTCCAATTTTATCCCTCATTATCCTTTTGCTAATAATATAGCTGTAGAAACCCTTTGGGTTTACTTTCACCTTTCTTGCCAAAGCAACCTCATATCTTCTTTTAGCCTTCCTAATTTCTTTCTTAAGATTCTTTTTACATTCTTTATACTCCTCTAGCACCTCATTTACTCCATGCCTCCTATAATTATTGTAGATATCTCTCTTTTTTCGAAACAAGTGTCCAATTTCCCTTGAAAACCATGGCTCTTTCCAATTTTTACTATTTCCTTTCAACCTAACAGGGACATAAAGATTCTGTACTCTTACAATTTCCCCTTTAAATGTCCTCCATTTCTCTTCTACATCCTTCCCATGAAACAAAGTGTCCCAATTCACTCCTTTAAAATCCTTACGCATTCCCTCAAAGTTGGCCTTTCTCCAATCAAAAATCTCCACCCTAGGTCCAGTTCTGACTCTCTCCATAATTATATTGAAACTAATGGTATTGTGATCACTGGTCCCGAAGTGCTCACCAACGCATACCTCCGTCACCTGACCTGCCTCATTTCCTAACAGGAGGTCCAGCACTGCCCCTTCTCTGGTCGATACCTCTATGTACTGCTGCAAAAAAACTATCCTGCACACATTTTACAAACTCCAAACCATCCAGCCCATTTACAGAATGTGTTTCCCAGTCTATTTTTGGAAAATTGAAATCTCCCACAATCACTACCTTGTGCTTACTACTAATATCTGATATCTCCTTACATATTTGCTCTTCCAATTCACGCTCCCCATTTGGCGGTCTATAATACACCCCTAAAAGTGTTGCTACACCGTTCCCACTTCCCAGTTCCACCCAAATAGCCTCCCTAGACGAGCCCTCTAATTTATCCTGCCAAAGCACTGCTGTAATATCTTCTCTGACAAGCAATGCAACACCTCCCCCTCTGGTCCCTCCAATTCTATCACACCTGAAGCAACGAAATCCTGGAATATTTAGTTTCCAATCACAGCCCTCCTGCAACCATGTTTCACTGATTGACACAACATCATATTTCCAGGTGTCAATCCAGGCTCTAAGTTCGTCCACCTTACTTACAATGCTCCTAGCATTAAAATATACACATTTTAGTAACCCACCATCCCTTATTCTCTGTCTATTATCTTTTTCATCTTACTCGCCTACATTTTGGATCCGAGTGCTTCCCTTCTCTGCCTCTTGCCCCACACCCTGAACCCTAGCCCCCTCTACCCGAGTCCCTCCCCCCAGCCTTTCTAGTTTAAAGTCTCCCCAGTAGCCTTTGCAAATCTCCCTGCCAGGATATTGGTCCCCCTCGGGCTCAAGTGCAACCCGTCCTTTGTGTACAGATCATGCCTTCCCAAAAGAGGTCCCTGTGATCAAGAAACTTGAATCCCTGCCCACTGCACCAGTAGCACGCATTTATCCTCCACCTCATTTCATTCCTACTATCACTGTCACGCGGCACAGGCAGTAATCTGAAATTGTTACCCTTTTGGTCCTTCTCCTTAACTTTCCCCCTAACTCCCTAAATTCTCCCTTCAGACCTCGTCACTTTTTCTGCCTATGTCATTGGTACCTATGTGTACCACAACATCAGGCTCCTCTCCCTCCCTTATCAGAATCTTTTGGACACGTTCTGACACACGCGAGACCCTGGCACCAGGAGGCAAACTACCATCCGGGTCTCCCGACTGCGTCCACAGAATCGCCTATCCGACCCCCTAACTATAGAGTCCCCTATTACAATTGCCCTCCTCTTTTTGTTACCCTTCTGAGCATCAGGGCCGGTCTCTGTGCCGGAGGCCCGGCCGCTGTTGCTGCCCCCAGCTAGGCTGTCCCCTCCAATCGTACTCAAACCCGAGTACCTATTTTCCAGGTGTACGGTCACAGGGGTACTCTCTAGCCCCTGCCTCTGCCCCTTGCCCTTCCCAACTGTGACCCACTTGTCTGCCTCCTGTGGTTTGGGAGTGACTGCCTCCCTGTAGCTCCTCTCTATTACCTCCTCACTCTCCCTGACCAGACGGAGGTCGTCGAGCTGCTGCTCCAGGTTCCTAACACAGTCCTTTAGGAGCCCCATCTCAACACACCTGGCGCAGATGTGGATGTCTGGAGGGCTATCAGATTCCCTGACCTCCCACATCTGACATCCAGAACAGTACACTGCCCTGGCCTTCATACTGCCCCCCTTACACAGGATACAATATAAAGTACACAACAAACTGATGGGATCTGACTGCCAATCAGCTGCTTACCCTGGTCCACTTCCCACCAATCAGCGGCTTCCTCAAAAAAAAAAACCCACTTCTCCAAATGGAATGTTATGGATTTCGGCAAGCTCCTGTGGGCCTCTGAAAAAACAAGCCCCGCGCTGGATTTTAAACCTTACTGGTCGGGTGTCGCTCCTCCCCCTCCTCCTCTTCCAACGGCTCCTGTGGGCCTCTGAAAAAACAAGCCCCGCGCTGGATTTTAAACCTTACCGGTCGGGTGTCGCTCCTCCCCCTCCTCCTCTTACTAAGGTAAACGCAAGGGCCACTACGTTATTGCAACGAGTTTAAATGTTTCCATTTTTAACTTGAACAGTTAATTTGACTCGTGGAAAAAAATCAAACGTTTGATTTTTATCACGCGTTAACAAGTTTCCCCGAGTACCTGCCATTAGTGCCACGAGTCGATAAGTTGCTCGTGCGAGTTCCGACGTTCCCACTACGTGATCACCACGAGTGAAAACTCGGAGTCACTCGTGGGCCAACTCGCACCGTGAGACAGGGGTTTAAGGGTTAAAAACTGTGAGCAGCACTCCAGGTGCGGCCTCACCAACACCCCAAACAATTGCAACAATAGTTCCCTTTTTCTAAAATCCACTTGCTGCACCTCCCGGCCTATTTCATGTGATTCAGGACATCGGAGTTCCTTTGTACTCTGATCTGCAGTCTTTCTCCATTTAGATAATAGCCCGCCTTAATCCAGAAAGGAATCTGTAATTCATTTCAGCAGAGTCAGACAGCTGTAAAGCCATGTTTAATATATGTAGCTTAGCAATTCTGGCACCTATATCTTTTCCTTAACTGTTCTCATATTTAATTAGTAAGAAACAAAGAATAACAGCATTATGGTGGAGGGGCAGGCAGTGTTCCACATCAGAATGAGAAAATCGCCACCGAGTTATGACCCCCTGAGTTAAAAAAAATAAAATATTTTTTCTACATCTTAAGCTTGTAGGCAAAAAAGGTTTAATTACAGGGCAGTACGTAAGCCTAAATAGGTTAGTAGGTTAATTGACCACCATAAATTACCTAGAGTGCAGTGAATCCTAGGGGAGTTTAGAGACACAGCATGGAATCCGGGTCCTTCAGCTCAGAGAGTCCACGTCAACCATCAATCACCTACTCACACTAGTTCTGTTATCCCACTTTTGAATCCACTCCCAATAGGAAAACTTACAGAGGCCAATCATCATTCAAACCCACATGTCTTTGGAATGTGAGAGGTAACTGGAGCACTGTGGAAAACCTCCACAGTCACAAGGAGAATTTGTAAATGCTACAGAGAAGATATAACCTGGGTCTCTGGCGTTGTGAGGCAGAGGCTCTACCAGCTGTGCCGCTATGTCGCACTACATTCATAATAATATGGGCAGAATTGTTACAAAGAGAAATTAGCATGGGAAAATGATTGCTCTCTGAAGCCAGCATAGATAAATAATAAAATGGCCTCCTTCTTTGTCACAATGAGATGAAAATAAATAGTTATAGACTCTTAGTAGGGATAATAATGGAATTTCAGAAATATTTAGCCAAAAGTGAAAATTATTTTCAATCTGCAAACTTTGTTGATAGGCATTTTGTCTACCAGTTTAGGCTAATTTTATTCACAGGTATATAAATCCTAATTGTGCAGTGCAGTTACTGTCCCCTTTATAAGCCTGACTTGGGGAAACATTTTAAAGCACAATTTGAACACCAGGATTCTGCTTCACTTTGACTTATTTATAGACTACTTACTAATTATGCACTAGCCAGGCTTTACATCTTTTTTGGTAGCAACATTTTGCGGAAACAGAGCATTATTTTCTCTTAGAAACAAAGAACTGCAGATGCTGATTTATACCTAAATTAGAAGCAAAGTACACTTTTTCTCTTATTGGGCAAAAATCTTTTGAATGTTACCAGCAGAGGGCAGTGTGTCCCTCTGCGTGTACAAAATGCAGTTGCTCACGTCATTAAACATGCCCCGTCTCCTACCTGGAGGAGACATGCCCCTGTAGAAATTTAGTTGTATTGAAATCAATTTTTTCGAAGCCAGGTTTAGTGTAGTCACTATTATATTGCATTTTTAGCACAAGTGACTGAGGATATATACCCACCCCACAGTCTCTAGCAGAGTTCTGTTAATTTCGTCAAATGTAATTTCAATGACAGTCCCCGATGTGTGATTCCATACAAAGTAGAATCGTACAGCACAAGAAACAGCCCTTCAGCTCATAATGTCTGTTCTGAACATGATGCCAAGATAAACTAATCTCAGCTGCGTGCACATGATCCAAATCCTTTCTTTCCTTGCATATCCATGTGCCTATCTAAAAGGCACTTAAACGGCATGATCGTATCTGCCTCCACCATTACCTCTAGCAGCACGTTCCAGGCACTAACCATCCGTTGTGTAGAAAACTTGCCCTGCACAACTCCTTCAAACTTTGCTCCTCTTAGCTTAAAAATATGCCCTCCAGTTTTTGACATTTCTACCCTTGGTAAAAGGTTCTGGACTATCTATCCTATGTCTGGCATAATTCTATACATTCCTACTAGGTCTCCACTCAACTTCTGGCGTTCCAGAGAAAACACTCCAAGCCATTTGGCCAGCCTCTGCTTATACACCCTAATCCAGGCAGCATTCTGCCAAACGTCTTCTGAATTCTCCCAATATCTTTCCTGTAATGGGGTGACGAGAACTGCACGCGATACAACAAAGGCAGCCTAACCAAAGTCCTATAATGCTGCATCATGACTTTGACTCTTTTATTCATTGCCCTGACAAATGAAGGCAAGCATACTATGCCATAACTCATTTTTCCCACTCTATCTATTTCTGTTAACTCTTTTAGGGAGATATGGTCCTGGATCCCAGGATCTCTTTAAAGCTAGAATCGCAGTCCCCCCTGTGCTTTTAGTTAGCCGACACAACATTCCAGTTTTCACCATGATGACAGTTGAATCTGTTGACTACAAGTTTGATCTTGCGCTGTTCAGAGAGGGTCACGTAACGCAGCAGAAATCCTCGTACATGACCAGGCACCCAACTGCAGCTTACATCTGTGTTATTGGGCAACCATCCTCAACGAGTGTCTCTGCCGTCTGTTCACATTTTGTTCAGCCAAGGAAGAATGTTTATTTTTACTATTTATATTGAGGATCTGGTTGTTACTGGTACAGAGAGATAGCACCCGAAACATGGGAAAACATGGCCACTGGAGATCTTCCAGTAGTGTTGAACGTTTGGAAATGACCTCATGCTATCTCCACTTCATGAGGAATTCACAGCAATATTAGAACAATCCAATCTTGTCTCAAACACATTGTTAGAACCCACAAACTGTAGACAAAAAAAAGTGCCAGTACACATATCTTTCCTTGTAGTTGATGTTTGTAGCTGATCATCATCCTATAAGCTGTACAGCTGTTTAAGGGCCTGACTGCCTAACTTAATTAATACATTATTTTAAAAAAATATATTCTTTTCGTAATACTAAAAATTAAAAAATCTACTCTTTTAACTTTTTGGAGGTGTCCATATGCTGCGCCATCACAAAAAAGCATGGCATTTACCTGTTCTGATTTGATTTTATCGATTTTCCAGCGAGCATCTTCGAGGCTCTTATGGTATCTTCTGTGATTATTCATCTGTTGCTCTACTGAGGTTGCATCCACACCCCATTCTTGAGAATCCAAGAGACCCTACACAGGGAAAGAAACCAAGTTTAATCAGTGTTGATTTCGAACTGACCACTCAAAAGCTTGCTATTACATAATCCTATTTGAATATTATGATGCAGTTAATAAACATACACAGTGAGTTTACAATACTGTATATAATAGCATATTCAAATCTTCAGCACACCCTATGTCTTTATAACACATTATCTTTAGAATATTAAGACTAATGATTTAGTCTGCACAATATAAACAGTTAATTTCCCTATGTATACAGAGATGCCAACCCTAAATTTAGTTCACAGTAACATTCAACCCATTTGTCATAACAAATGGGGGTAAATGCATTTCTCTCAGTAACATGTTGCGGCACCAGAAATATGTATGGCAACGACCCAAAATCTGCAACGCGCGTTGAATCCAACCTTCCTTTTTTCAACTAGTACTATATACAAACTCATTAAACACACATAAACATCCTTTAGTATACACATACACATAAACTCAATTGTCTAAATGACAATGCCGATGTTGGGGGAGTTCAGAACCAGGGGCCACAGTCTTAGAATAAGGAATAAGCCATTTAGAACGGAGACGAGGAAACACTTTTTCTCACAGAGAGTGGCGAGTCTGTGGAATTCTCTGCCTCATAGGGCGGTGGAGGCCGGTTCTCTGGGTGCTTTCAACAGAGAACTAGATAGGGCTCTTAAAGATAGCGGAGTCAGGGGATATGGGGAGAAGGCAGGAACGGGGTACTGATTGGGGATGATCAGCCGTGATCACAGTGAATGGTGGTGCTGGCTCAAAGGGCCGAATGGCCTCCTCCTGCACCTATTGTCTATTGAAACATACAACACAGGCAATGGGCCCTTAGCCCCACAATGCTAATGTTACCTCTGTTCCTTGCACATGAATGTCTTAACAGCCTTTTGACCATCTCTGTCTGTAGCATCATCCTGTACCCACCATCGCTCGTTCCCGTTCCCGCCCTTCCCGCTGCACGTGTCCAACCGCCGCTCGTTCCCGCCCTTTCCCGCTGCACGTGTCCAACCGCCGCTCGTTCCCGCTCCCGCTCTTCCCGCTGCACGTGTCCAACCGCCGCTCGTTCCCGCTCCGCCCTTCCCGCTGCACGTGTCCAACAGCCGCTCATTCCCGCTGCACGTGTCCAACCGCCGCTCGTTCCCGCTCCCGCCCTTCCCGCTGCACGTGTCCGACCGCCGCTCGTTCCCGCTCCCGCCCTTCCCGCTGCACGTGTCCAACAGCCGCTCATTCCCGCTGCACGTGTCCAACCGCCGCTCGTTCCCGCTGCACGTGTCCAACCGCCGCTCATTCCCGCTGCACGTGTCCCACCGCCGCTCGTTCCCGCTCCCGCCCTTCCCGCTGCACGTGTCCAACCGCCGCTCGTTCCCGCTCCCGCCCCCGCCCTTCCCGTTTATTGTTTTGATTATTTTTCGTTCCCGCCCTTCTCCGTAACGACATGTTTGCCTGCCGGAACACCGTATTTAGGTTGTTTCGCCGGGACGAAATACGGCGAATCCGGACAGTTGGTTTCCCTGTGTATAGGAAAGAACTGCAGATGTTGGTTTAAATCGAAGATAGACACAAATCGCTGGAGTAACTCAGGAGAGAAGGAATGGGTGACGTTTTGGGTCAAGACACTTTCTCAGACTGACGTCAGGGGATTGGGCAGTACTGAAATAAATTGTAGTCGGAGATAGAAAGACTGGTCGGAGAACTGGGAAGGGGGGGGTGGAGAGAGAGGAAAGCAAGGGCTACTTGAAGTACTGTTCAGACAACTGGAAAGGGGGAGACTGGTCAGAGAACTGGGAAGGGGAAATTTCTCTGTGTTTTCGCCGATTGCACTTTAAGACAGACCATTCAAGAGGACGGAACAGGCAAGGAGTTTCCTATCCACCCTAGACAATCACCTAAAATGCTACATTTGGTTAAGATTATAGACAGACGTGCATGTTTGTCCCCAAATATTTAATTGGACAAGCATGTTCCCCTCCAAATGACTGCAAATCTAACTTCCTACATATACTCTATCATGCACAAAAGCAACTTCTAACCTATGAGTGCAAATGATTTGACCGGCACAGACATTTATTTCAGCCAATGAACATCCGATGAACGTCAGCAAAAGTGAGTACCCTTTGTCATACTCCTGTGGCTATAAAGATTAGGAATATCTGATTCCTTCAGAACAAAACAATGATAGCTTCCTCTTGTGTAAGTGTCCATTGGCCAAGAACATAGAATACATTCATAATCTGCACCCCAAGTTATTTCCATTCAAGCAAGATGTGTGGCTGTCACTGGCCATGCCAACATTTATGTTGAACTCAAGTGAAAACATCTAATTCCCCAACTGTTATAGCAGAAGGTAAGGTTTCTGGAAACTGGTCTAGTAGCTTAACCACATAGAAATTGTCATCCTTTCATTCACAGGAAATCTAAGATACTCAAACCCATTACCTTGAGCCATGCAGGCAAAGGTGCCTGCTGCAAACAGAGCTGATGACATGTCTTAGTCATTTAAGATTAGAAGCTAAAAATAGGTACAGAATAAATCAAGCTTTGCATGAATAATAGATTTTGCAGGTGTTTTGCTGTTAAAAGGCTGAATGATTTAAGATTTGTTTCCACTTTAGGTTCATTAGTGTCATATGTACTGAGGTACAATGAAAAACCTACCACCCTACTTGTTTAGTCTACTATCCAATCACATCAGATTGCAAGCAAAACAAGGTTTGTTATTGTCTCCAAGTACACATAACACTAATAAACCAATACCAATATTCCCCCCAAATTATTTTTACTGACATATTTTCAATCTTAACACTATTTTGCCTTGTCTGTTACTGTCCAAATGAACCAAAAGGCACAAAATGTTTGTAGAGTTGAACATTGCTAACTATGTCAGTATAATAGGTTCAGACCCTTTCGATCAATAGACAATAGGTGCAGTAGGCCATTCGGCCCTTCGATCCAGCACCGCCATTCAATATGATCATGGCTGATCATCCATAATCAATACCCCATTCCTGCTTTCTCACCATTTCCCCTGACTCTGCTATCTTTAAGAGCCCTATCTAGCTCTCTCTTGAAAGTATCCAGAGAACTGGCCTCCACCGCCCTGTCATAACAATTACTGATGGATAATGTCTGAAAGATGCAAACATTAATTTCACCTAATATCAGCTCTTATTTGAAGTAAGACTGAAAATTAATCTATTTGAAAATTAAAACATAGCAGAGAAAAGCACAATAACAGGCCCTTTGGTGCACAATGTCTATGCTGAACATGTTGCAAAGTTAACCTAAATTCCCATGCCTGCACATGATCAATCTCTCTCCATTCTCTGCACATCCATGTGCCTATCTAAAAGCCCCGTTAATGCTCCCAATGTAGCTGCCTCTAGCATCACTCTTGGCAATGCATTCCTGGTACCCACCAACCAGAGTGTACACAGCCTGTCCTTCTCACCTTAGAGGCAGCTACAAATCTGCTTTAAAATGTGTCCTTCTCACCTTAAAGCTGTGCCCACTGGCCTTTGTGATTTCCACCTTGTCAAAAGGTTCTGGACTGTCTATCCTATCTATGCCTCTCATCATTTTATATACTTCTATTAGCTGAGTTGGATGATCAGCCATGATCATATTGAATGGTGGTGCAGGCTAGAAGGGCCGAACGGCCTACTCCTGCACCTATTTTCTATGTTTCTATGTCCCATCATCCTTCAGCTGAAGGGAGACCTAATAGAATAATATTAAAATCTTTAAAAGCTTAGCGTGTACCTCTTGAGAAGAAATTCAGAAAGATGACAAGGGAAATTATGATAAAAACCTGAACTGTAATAGATCATCTATCTTTATAATCATGTTTACCTTTTGCTGTTTTATCCAGGTGAATAACTCATTGGTCGATCTTGACAGTCCTTCATCCCAGGACCCAGATTCTCTCTGATTGAGATTGTACATTGACTTGGAACGCACAGTCCAGCGATCAGATATGGTTTTCGCAATTATACGCATCTGCTTTCGGAGATGAAACACACTGTGGAGTTTCAAGAGCAGAAGTTAATTAATGTGGAATGGATTTATTGGATTTTTCTCTGAGCAGTATTGATAAGGTTGTGCTTAATGCAAACCAGAGCAATTAAATAGACTAACCTTCGCTAACATGAAGAATAGAAAGAGAGGGGGGGGGGGAGAAAGAGGGAGGGGGGGGGGAGAGTTCATTGCTAAAGAAAATAATTTTCCACACCGTTCTTGCAGTGATTCTGCAGGGTATCCATATTGCTGTAAAATGGAAATGTTATCTTCAACATTTGCTAGGTCATCACCAGCATCTCTCAACAATCCATCAATCTGGTGCCTGTATCTCCCAAAGTGACCATGATCAAAAGAATTCAAATCCTGGCAGGAAATATAAACAGTGTTTGAAGAATTAACATATTTTCCTTGCAGGATCCTCGAAACATTGTGATACTTTAAGTTTAACATCTATTGCATGCACATAATTCCAGGAATATTTTAATATAATCTAATGCTTCCGTTAAAAAGAAATCAATATCCTTTGACTGCCTTATATAATAGCTATATATGTTATAAACTGCATCATGAGAGTGTCAGCAGCCATATATACATCTTACGAGTCTTTACACATCAGAGGACAGATTAAAATCTAATCAAACAAGATAACATTTTAATTTAAGCGGAAGGGTGGGGGGGGGGGGATAGGTGGGAGTGCTGGAGAAGACGGTGTAAAGCGAGGAGGGAGACGGCTGAAGGAGTGAGACAGGTGTTGAAAGGGATGCAGAGTGATGGAGGAAAAGAGGGGGTGATGAGGTAGTGGGAGTGGGAGTAAGGCCAAAGGCTGCATGGTTTTGTGAAGGGGAGATCTTATCTGGCGAATCTGTTGGAATTCTTTGAGAAAGTAAATAACAGGATAGACAAAAGAGAGTCAGTGGATGTTCTTTACCTGGATTTTCAGAAGGTCTTGGATAATGTGCCACATGTGAGGCTGCTAAGGAAGACGAGAGCCCATGGTATCAGAACAAAGATACTAGCATGATTAGATGGTTGGTTGAATGGCAGAGGGCAAAGAGTGGGAATAAAGGTTGGCTGCCAGTGACTAGTGGTGTTCCGCATGGTACGGTGTTGGGGCTGCTATTCTTCATGTTATATATCAATGATTTGGATGAGGGAATTGAAGGCTTGTGGCCATGTTTGCGGATGAATCAAAGATAGGTGGACCGCAGGTAGTGTTTAGGAAGCAGGGACTCTGCAGAAGCATTTGAACAGGTTGGGAGAGTGGGCAAAGTGTCATATGGAACACATCATAGCAACGTGTATGGTCATGCACTTCGGTAAAGGAATAAAAAAGCATTGACTACTTTCTAAATGGGGAGAAGATTCAGAAATTGGAGGTGTTAAGGGACGTGGGAGTGCTGGTGCAGACGAATCAGTAGCGAGGAAGGCAAATACGATACTAGCATTTACGCTGAGACTTTACAAGGCACTGGTCAGACTGCTTTTGGAGCATTGTGAGCTGTTTTTGGTCGCATATCTGGGGACGTTGAAGAGGGTCCAGAGGCGGGTTACAAGAATTATCCCAGGGATTATTTTGTTGACGTATAATGAGCATTTAACAGCACTGGGCCTGTACTCTCTGGAGTTCAAAAGGATGAGGGGGGGGGGGGGGGGGGGGGGGGGGGGGGTGGGGGCCTCATTGAAACTTACCGAACAGTGAAAGGCCAGGATAGAGCGGGTGAGGAGAGAATAATTCCACTAATGGCAGAGTCTAGGACCACAGCCTCAGAATAAAAGGAGGGCACAGCCTTAGAAAGGAGATGAGGAGGAATTTATTTAGAAAGAGGGTAGTGAATCTGTGGAATCCATTGCCAGACAGCTGTGGAGGCCAAGGCATTGAGTATTTTTAAAGTGGAGATTAACAGATTCTTGATTAGCAAGGATGCCAAAGTGTATGTGGGGGGGGGGGGGGGGGGGGGGGGGAGGCAGGAGAATGGGATTGAGAGGGATAGATCAGCCACGGTTGAATGACGGAGCAGACTCGATGGACTGAATGGTCTAATTCTGCTCCTATCACATGAAAGCCTTCATCGGAATTAAGAGAAAGCAAGTTAGAAAACACAGATTGTGGCCTTGAGCAAAAAAAAAAAAATCAACGGGTCAGGCAGCATCTTTGGAGGGAAATGGAGACAATGATTCTGGTTGGTAAAGTTTGAGCAAGCAAAGATCAAAGGGAATTTCTCTGATGTGAAGGAATTAAGGGACAAGCTCTTTTTGTTTGTGTAACGTGTTGTTGATGTTGTAAATCTGGGTGCTGTTGGATGCTCTGGCCTACCAGGCTATGCCTGGCAGGCCTGGACATACAAATGACAGAATAAAAGAGATGTAGCAGGCAAAAATAGATAGTCCTGATACAAAAGAGAATCAAGGATATGGGAAATCAAATACGCAGCTAGGCATGAAACATTGGATCAGACTCGATGCTGGATCGTGGAGCAGATTCAGTGAATCTATCCCTTGCTTCTTGCCCCAAAAACAAAAGTAATTATATGGTGCACATAGCCAAGTGAGCAATCATAAAAGAAGCATCAGAATAGAACTTCCATTCTCAGCTGCCAAATGCTCAAGTCTGCTTACATCGCAATTTCAACGTAGTACTGCCCAGCATTTATAATGCAAGTACATATTGGATGCATTTGTGATAATTTTTCAAAACTCTTTAGATTCTGGAATAGTTCCTGAGGATTGGATGGTAGCTAATGTAACCCCACTTTTTAAAAAGGGAGGGAGGGAGAAAACAGGGAATTACAGACCAGTTAGTCTAACATCGGTAGTGGGGAAACTGCTAGAGTCAGTTATTAAAGATGGGATAGCAGCACATTTGGAAAGTGGTGCAATCATTGGACAAAGTCAGCATGGATTTATGAAAGGTAAATCATGTTTGACAAATTTTGTAGAATTTATTGACCATGTAACTAGTGGAGTGGATAAGGGAGAACCAGTGGATGTGTTATATCTGGAATTTCAGAAGGCTTTCGACAAGGTCCCACATAATATACAAACTTAAAGCACATGGTATTGGGGGTTCAGTATTGATGTGGATAGAGAACTGGCTGGCAGACAGGAAGCAAAGAGTAGGAGTAAACGGGTCCTTTTCAGAATGGCAGGCAGTGACTAGTGGGGTACTGCAGGGCCCAGTGCTGGGACCCCAGCTATTTACAATATATATTAATGATCTGGATGAAACATAGAAAATAGGTGCAAGAGGAGGCCATTCGGCCCTTCTAGCCAGCACCGCCATTCATTGTGATCATGGCTGATCGTCCGCTATCAATAACCCGTGCCTGCCTTCTCCCCATATCCCTTGACTCCATTAGCCACTAGAGCTCTATCCAACTCTCTCTTAAATCCATCCAGTGATTTGGCCTCCACTGTCCTCTGTGGCAGGGAATTCCATAAATTCACAACTCTCTGGGTAAAAAAGTTTTTTCTCACCTCAGTCTTAAATGACCTCCCCTTTATTCTAAGGCTGTGGCCCCTGGTTCTGGACTCACCCAACATTGGGAACATTGTTCCTGCATCTAGCCTGTCCAGTCCTTTTATAATTTATATGTTTCTATAAGATCCCCCCTCATCCTTCTAAACTCCAGTGAATACAAGCCTAGTCTTTTCAATCTTTCCTAATATGACAGTCCCGCCATCCCATGGATCAATCTTGTGAACCTACGCTGCACTGCCTCAATCACAAGGATGTCCTTCCTCAAATTAGGAGACCAAAACTGTACACAATACTCCAGATGTGGTCTCACCAGAGCCCTATACAACTGCAGAAGAACCTCTTTACTCCTGTACTGAAATCCTCTTGTTATGAAGGCCAACATTCCATTAGCTTTCTTCACTGCCTGCTGTACCTGCACGCCAACCTTCAGTGACTGGTGTACAAGGACACCCAGGTCTCGCTGTACCTCCCCCTTACCTAACCTAACCCCATTGACATAATAATCTGCCCCCTTGTTTTTGCCACCAAAGTGGATAACCTCACATTTATCTATATTATACTGCATCTGCCACGCATCTGCCCACTCACTCAACCTGTCCAGGTCCCCCTGAGGCAATGAGGCAATTGAATGCAACATCCCCAAGTTGGCGGATGACACGAAGCTGGGGGGCAGTGTCAGCTGTGAGGAGAATGCAAGGTGACTTGGATAGGTTGGATGAGTGGGCAAATGCATGGCAGATGCAGTATAATGTGGATAAATGTGAGGTTATCCACTTTGGTGGCAAAAACAGGAAAGTGGACTATTATCTGAATGGTGGCCAATTAGGAAAAGGGGAGATGCAACGAGACCTGGGTGTCATGGTACACCAGTCATTGAAAGTAGGCATGCAGGTGCAGCAGGCAGTGAAGAAAGCAAATGGTATGTTAGCATTCATAGCAAAAGGATTTGAGTATAAGAGCAGGGAGGTTCTACTGCAGTTGTACAGGGTCTTGGTGAGGCCACACCTGGAGTATTGCGTACAGTTTTGGTCTCCTAATCTGAGGAAAGACATTCTTGCCATAGAGGGAGTACAGGGAAGGTTCACCAGACTGATTCCTGGGATGTCAGGACTTTCATATGAAGAAAGACTGGATAGACTTGGCTTGTACTCGCTAGAATTTAGAAGATTGAGGGGGGATCTTATAGAGACTTACAAAATTCTTAAGTGGTTGGACAGGCTAGATGCAGGAAGATTGTTCCCGATGTTGGGGAAGTCCAGAACGAGGGGTCACAGTTTCAGGATAAGGGGGAAGTCTTTTAGGACCGAGATGAGAAAATTATTTTTCACATAGAGAGTGGTGAATCTGTGGAATTCTCTGCCACAGATGGTAGTTGAGGCCAGTTCATTGGCTATATTTAAGAGGGAGTTAGATGTGGCCCTTGTGGCTAAAGGGATCAGGGGGTATGGAGAGAAGGCAGGTTCTGGATACCGAGTTGGATGATCAGCCATGATCATATTGAATAGGCTCGAAGGGCCAAATGGCCTACTCCTGCACCTATTTTCTATGTTTCTACAGGGACAAAGTATTCTGGGTGTATTTCTCAATTGGTGATGAAATGGTTAAATGTGCAGTCAGAACTGCAGTACAATAATGCAATCAGTTTTAATTCCTGGATTATGGGGAAAAGGATTAAGGGCCTATCCCACTGACGCGACTTTTCAGCAACTGTCTTCGACCTTCAAGCTCGAGGGCACTCGCCTGAAAAATCTCGAGCTGGATCACACACATCGCAAAGGCGGGGGCCAGGGAAAGCGGGGGAGCACTGACTGAAATTCACACCTGCGATGAACAGGAAGGTAAAAGACAGCTGGCACAGCATACGGTAAGTCCTTTAGAGAGCCGGGGGGGGGAAGAAGGAGTGGAGACACTTTTAAGAAGCCAGACAACTTTTAATAAAGTTTAGCAGGCATTTAACATTACCGGTCGGTTTTCCTTGGTTCTGAAAACTCCAATGAGCCAATTAAAATGCCTGGTCAGCAAAGGAGATTGCCTACAGCTACCTCGACTGCCTATGACTACATGGCGACCCTAGTACCACTCTACTACAAGTTCAAAAGAACCATGCAGACCAATTTTTACTCGCGGAAACATTTTCAGCATGCTCAAAATTTTTCCTCGACCAAACTGCGTGTGTGCGGGAACTTCTCTCGAGCATGAAGGAGAGTTACAATGACCTCCAGGGATCACATGTTGGCCATGATGCGAGTTTGTGGCGAGCGCAAACTCTTCTAAACTCGCAAATTAGGTCGCCATAATGGGACAGGCCCTTTAGTTTTGTTTCCCTGCCACGAATAATCCCCACTAAATGCACATTTATGGAATCTGAAGGCAGAGCCATTTGATACTTGGTTGTGGTATCTGCACAATTTACACTTTGATATACTAAACCAAAACTAGGACATTCCTCAATTGTATTCCTTGTGCCCACAAAAAATATAGCAGAGAGCTAGTGAAGATATGGAAATAGCCTGTTTGGGCTTTTTCCCAATGCAGGGAAAAATAATTAGCCAACAACAAAATGAAGACGCATTTAAGGGGAGCTAGTTAAACATGAGGGAAATTGAGCAGACAGTGCTGGCAAAAATAAATTCTGAGGAAAAATGAGGGATTCTGAATGTAGGCGAAACATTGGCACAGGCAGCCCACTTTCAAGCATAAACATGGGATCTTGTTAGCTGTCTGTTATGGATACCACCCCATAAGTAGTTATATGGTTAATGTAAGTGATATGTGGTGCAATAGCATCAGTCTCATGTTACAAGCACAATAAGAGCTTTAATGTTGATAGTCTTCGTCAAATATTGAAATTACACAAAAGTTTAAATTATACCATATAGCTAATGTTTAAAAGGACCTTAAAACTTATTAAAAACTTACAAGTATTGCACACTACAAAGAGTAGTCTATTTAAAAAATATTTTTGATCTTGGTTACGTAAGGTTGTGGGCACATGAGCATTTTATTCTGTTGTAATTTGCAATGAAAGGAGTTATCGGAATGCGCTCTAGTTCCAGCTGGAAAAAGAATGTACCTGTTGGAGCAACTTCTCTGTTTCAGTAAGTTTTATAGCACAATCTTCCGTCATTGTAAAGCTGATATCATGTCGTTTCTTCATCGAATCACTATCACTTAGAAAGAAAAATAAATTGGATGCAGAAGTTGAAATATTTACATATAACAAACACTTCATACCATAACATGAAACCCTAATTTCACACCAGCACGTCGACCTTAATACAAAGGGGAATCAATAGAATTATTAGCACATACAGTATTAGAAAATTTAATTCTAAATTAAACTCTATTGTCCAAAATTCATTTGAAATCGTGTACAGTGGTTACATAAAATATGTAGTTTAGTTGAGAAAATTTATATAAAAATAAACATTCGGTGAGTAAAATTGTCAAATATCTTCTGCTTTCAAATTTCAAGATGGGAGGTGAAGATGGATAGATGTAACGTCAGGGCTGCCAACATTGGGTGAGAGTTGGGAGTGAGAAATTGCGAGACCAAGCCCAAGGGAGCGTAGCGACCGGAGGGGGGGGTATCCCCCCTCCCATTGGTACGGAACCTTTGCATTTTTCAGCTTGAAATTGTGCAATATGGTGCATACTGTAGCGAGTCTTTTAACTTACACTTGAATACAATATATATGCTTTAAATTAGATTAGCTATAAGGTTAGAGTAAATTACATTCCTAATTACATTCCACAGTAGAGCCCAGGCTCTGATCCATACGTGCAGCACATGAATGATCTTAGTGTATTCATGTATGGAAATCAGATTATAATCAAACACTTGGCCCATGTTGGCCAATCTGGGTCTCACTGCACACCTGGTACTACTCCTGGCCCCGAGTCCAGCCCTACACCGGGCGCCCTATTCTACTCTGATCATAGCTGCTTACCTGCTGAACACACCCCTGGTCCCAGCTTTGACTGCACACCTAGTACTATTCCAGACCTTGACTCTGGATGCTCCTAGCTCCTTTGCACTGACAATATATCTGGCCCACACATAAAGCCCCATATCTGACTCCCTGGACTTAACCTATTATGTTCAAGTCCACAGGTGCTTAGCTAATGCAGTAATCCTTTATGGAGCACTTCACAGACCAAATTATGGATAACAAAATTTGCGACATTCATTGGCTTCCTTGTTATCTAACATGCTAGTCACTTTGTCAAAGAAGTCATCAATTGGTTGAACACAATTCCCATCCATAAAATTATACTCACTCAGCTGTATAAGTATTCTGATACCATTTCTTTCATTTTCGTAACAAACTGTCCTGAAGTCATCAGGCTAATTACAAATCAATAACATTAGCCAACTCCGAAACATGAAGCGATGAGCATTGGGATCCAAACATCATGGACACTGGCCTCAGTTCCCTGCTCACATCTGGCAGTGTTCTCCATCTGAACCATGGAGCATTTTTGAAAGTGGGGAGGCCGTGCGATCACTGATCACTGGCCTTGGGGGTACCCGGTGAGGGAGTGGAGCAACTGAGTGGGGAGAGGGTGTGGAAGAAGGGTGTCCCCCCTCCCAGGGTATGAACTTTTTGAAATTTGATGTATTAAAATCATGTTTTAGTGCATTGCAGAAGTATGATTTCAATGTTTTTTGTATGAAGTATTTTTAAGAGGTAACTTTTTAAGGGGTAACTTTATCCACACAAAGGGTGGTGGGTGTGTGGAACAAGCTGCCAGAGGAGGTAGTTGACGCAGGGAACATCCCAACATTTAAGAAACAGTTAGACTGATACATGTATAGGACAGGTTTGGAGGTATGGACCAAAAGCAGGTAGTGTAGCTGGGACATGTTGGCGGGTGTGGGCAAGTTGCGCTGAAGGGCCTGTTTTCACACTATATCACTCTATGACCACATTATACCTCCACCATGCACGAATGCTTCAAAATCAAGTGATCGAGTTTTATTGCCATATACTCAAACATAGAAAAGTAGAAAATAGGTGCAGGAATAGGCCATCGGCCCTTCGAGCCAGCACTGCTATTCAATATGATCATGGCTATTCATCTGGAATCAGTACCCCTTTCCTGTTTTTTCCCCCATATCCCTTTGATTTTGTGAGTTAAATGTAACTCTCTCTTGAAAACATCCAGTGAATTGGCCTGCACTGCCTTCCACAGATTCACAACTCTCTATGTGAAGAAAGTTTGTCCTCATCTCAGTCATAACTTGCCCCCCCTTATTCTTAAACTGTGACTCCTGGTTCTGAACTCCCCCAACATCGGGAACATTTTTCCTGCAGTTACAGTAAGTGAAAATCTAGCAGGCAAGCGGGATGCTTTCTCCAACCACCCCCATTTGAAGTCCACTGTCTTCCACCGTTTCTCCTCGGGGCTTGGTACTTACTGCCAGCAGCCACTGGTTGTCCTCCAGGATGCACCGAGCCGCAGCCTAATCCATGCCGGTCACCTGGGCGAATTTGGTAGACACTCACACGGCAGCGGCGCAACGCTTCCGACGCCTTGTACTGAGGCTGCTCCATGGCCGGAGCTGCAGTAAGCGACTCGCCAGCCCGGCAAACACCCGTTAACCCCGCTCCCCGTCTGCATGTCCCAGTCGCTGCTTCTGCTTCCAACTCCCATGACCCATGCAGTTGATATGAGTTTTGAAATTTTCATTGATCACAGAATTTCTCACGACAGAGCGTGAGAAATTTGTGATCATCGTGAGAATTTAGCGAAATGTGTGATTCTCACGCTCAGTGCATGGGAGTTGGCAGCCCTGCCTCTCTATCCCCCTCTCTCCCTCCTCTCGCTCACTCCCCCTCCCCACCTCTCTTTCTCTCCCCTCTCTCTCGCTCCCACCTCACTCTCATCCCCCCCCCCCTCTTCCGCTCTCCCCTCCCTCCTCTGTCTCTCCCCATCCCTCCTCTCACTCTCCTTCCCCTTGCTCTCCCCTCTAACTCTCTCCCCTCTAACTCTCTCCCCCCTATCTATCTCTCCCCCTCTCTTTCTCTCTCTCTCCCTCACTCCCCCTCCCTATCTCTTTCTCCCTCCCTATCTCTCCCTCCTCTCTCTCTCTCTCTCTCCCATTTCTCCCTCCCACCTCACTCTCCCCCTTGCTCTCTCTCTTTCTCCGGTCTCTATCTCCTATTTCTCTTTGCCCCCCCCCCCCCATCTCCCTCTCTTTCCCCTTTCCCTCTTCCCCCCCTCTCTCTATGTTTCCCCTCTCTCCCATTATCTCCTACCCTCTCCCCTCTTTTTCCCCCTCACTCTCGCCCCCCACCTCACCCTCTTCTCTCTCCATTCTCTCCCCCTCCCCTCTCTCTCTCTCTCTCTCTCTCTCTCCCTCCCTTTGAGTCTCTGTCCCATTGGCACAGAGACTCACGCGGCAGCGGCGCAGCGCTTCAGACGCCTCCGATCGGCCCGGGACTCTTGCACTGAGGCTGCTCCTCCATGGCCGGAGCTGCAGCGAGCGACTCACGGGCCCCGCAAACACTTGCCAGCCCCGGCTTTCCGTCCGCATCTGTTCCCGCCGCTGCATCTGCTTCCACCCCTCCCTCAGCCCCGGCTCTCCCACGCCCGCGGACCATGCAGTTTATCCGAGTTTTGAAATTTTTGTCGATCACAGAATCTCTCACCACTGAGCGTGAGAAATTTCTGATCAGCGTGAGAAATAGCTCCAAGACGTGAGTCACGCCGAAAGCGTGAGAGTTGGCAGCCCTGTACGTCCTTGGGGAAATCATTATTTTCCCATTGATCTTAAATTTATTGCAATCATTGGCTTGACAACATGTTCCCCTATAATAAGTAGAACAACATAATGTAGAATTTCTTACTGCAGGGGACCCCTGCATTAACGGGTTTGTAAATTGGCTTCTGTAAAGTTGTACATTTTCCCTAGTGCATGCAGGATAGTGCTAGTATATGGGATGATCGCTGGTCGCCACAGACCTGGTGGGCCAATGGGCGTGTTTCCATGATGTAGTATTTATTTTAAATGCGATGCCCCCCGCCCACCCCGTGGTTGTAAATGCCTTCAATTCACACCGATAATTCGCAGTTAAATTCACACAGCCTAATTTTGCCCCTTATAAAAATGCCATTAAAGGGAGATGGAGTGTTTCATTTATATAGCTCATTCATTAAAGTAGTTTCATTTATATAGCTCTTTCAATGCACGGCAATTCTTAGATGTTTCGCAATAACAGAAGATCATAAGACATCAGGACAGGCAACAAAATATTAAACCACGGAGTGGTGCGGCAGCAACGGGCATAGGTACCATATAATCATATAACAATTACAGCACGGAGACAGGCCCTCTCGGCCCTTCCAGTCGGTGCCGACCATTTGTTTTCCCCTAGTCCCATCTACCTGCACTCAGACCATACCCCTCCATTCCCTTCACGTCCATATACCTATCCAGTTTACTTTTAAATGTTAAAATCGATCCTGCCTCCACCACCTCTGCTGGAAGCTCATTCCACACAGCCACCACCCTCTGAGTAGAGAAGTTCCCCCTCACGTTACCCATAAACTTCTGTCCCTTAATTCTCATGTCATGCCCTCTTGTTTGAATCTTCCCTACCCTCAATGGGAAAAGCTTATACCATTATGGGGTTTAAAATCGGGGATGTGTCAAAAGGAATACAGTAGTCTCACAAGTCTGACGTGCCAGACGTGGTTACAGGCATTATTTGGCCATGTAATTAGTTGACACTATCATACCGTAGATCGTAAAGGGGTGAGGTGGGTATTAATGATTTGGGCAGAACTTTAAATGCACCGATAAAGGCAAGTCACAATCATAATTTAGGGAAATGAACACAAGAAAACAGGAGCAGGCGTAGGCCATCAGGCCCTTTAAGCCTGTCCCGCCATTTCATGATGAAGCTAGCCTTAATTCCTGTGTGACATTTCCCCATACACAATCATTTTGCACAGAGCTTATTTGTTAACGTTTGCTTTCTTTCGTTTTGTCAAACAAAACGCTTTCTTTAAAAAAATACGCATAGAGTTCCTACTTAATTGGTTACAAATGGACCAACCTGTTGAAACAGGCAACTTGACACAGCCGACTGAGCAAAGACTAAACCCGCCCAGTGCAGGTGGGGTCCATTTTGTGTTGGTCATCCAGGAACTCCCGACTTTACTCGCCCCAAAATAAAAACTCTTTTCACCCTCAGTATTTTAAAAGGCTTTAAGAAAAATACGTTTCGAAACATTGAAAAATAAAGTTTAGCCCCTATAAAGTCGACCCGACCTGTTTTGGAGGGTTGGGTGTGGTGTTTACCTGAAGGGCGTTTGCTCGAAGACGTCGTGGGGGCGGGTGGGCATTGACTGTTGTATAGTCCGGCGTCTGAAGTTACTGTTGTTCGTCTCGCTTCTGCTGTTCGTTAAACCGTACATCTGGGCTCCGGGCACATGTTGGCCCCCTAGTCCCCCGAACTGCTGCAAAGGCAGAAAGACATCGCCGCCATCGCTGCGGGCCGAGAAGTTGCCGGGCGACTGAACGGGGTAGCGCCGTTCCGAAAAGTGCCGGTTCAACATCGTCTGCGAACCGTGCTGGCTCATGGCGGCCCGTCTCCCAGGCCAGGCCAGGCCAAGCCGGGTCAGGTCGGGTCGGTGACTGGAATTCCAACTATTCCTCACTCTTTTCACGGGAAACGGAACGGATGCCGCCGGCCGCACGACTCGCTGCCTTCCCGCGACACTGCAGGTAAACTGCAGGAATATTCCACTTTTGGTTCCAGACACTCCGCCCTAAACTGGGCGCAGTTTGGTTACACCCTCCGTAACCACCCATACATGAAGAGTTGGGACCTCGCCTCCCTCCCAGCACTCAAATCCGAGACGCCGTTTGCCCATCAACAACTAAATCCAGGATGGGTTGTATTTTGAATGATATGTGAAGGAAAGATGACCATTGACATCTGTAGTACGTTGAAATACAACTCAGATACGTAAATGGGCGTTTAACGAAGAGATTTCGACCTGAAATCGTTAAATGGATCGCCCCTTCATAGATACTTGCCAAACCCTGATGGTGTTTCTTTGTCAAATGCAATTGACAATCAATTTCTTTGAGCTGCAAATGTCGATTTACAAAATGAAACAATACAGGGAAATAACCAAAAAAGACACGATGTCACCGTATAAATATCTATAATATTTCAGTAAATATCAACCTTAAAACAAGCAACATCTCTGAAGGGCATGGATAGGTGATGTTTTTGTTTGGGACCCTTCAATGTCTCCGTATAAATATAATATTTCAGTAAATATCAACATCAAAAATTCCAATGAAAAAATCATGCCTAGATTTACAAATGAAATGATCAAATCAATGTTACATTGCTAGCATGTATACGGATTCCATGTAGAACATGTCACATAGCAATATTTGAAGAAGGGTTTCGACCCGAAACGTCGCCTATTTCTCTTCTCCAGAGGTGCTACCTGACCTGCTGAGTTGCTCCTGCAATTTGTGTCTACCCTTTTCTCTAAGACCATTGGGACTTCAATGAGAGGAGTTAGGTGGAATTACATTTGAGAAAAGCTAATTGTTTTATGATTCAATGGGGGAAAGAGGTGTTCAAAGGAAAAAATAATAAACTACAGATGCTGGAAATCTGAAATAAAAATGAAGTTATAGAATACTCAGCAGGACAGGCAGCTTCTACGGAGAGAAGCTGAATCATTTGGTGGAAGATCATCATCTGAAGAAGGGTCTCGATCCAAAACGTCACCCATTCCTTCTCTCCAGAGATGCTGCCTGTCCTGCTGAGTTACTCCAGCTTTTTGGGTCTGTCATCTGAAGTGTTGGCTCTGTTGCAGTATCTTCCATTTTTGCTTTAAAAGTGGATGTAAACAATCTGAAGTAAATCGTATTTATTGTGCCAGGATTTTGCGTTCCTACTTTGTGATTTCTACTTTAGTTGTGCTCAATGAAGACTGGAAACCAAGTCTTCATTACGCTATGTGCCAGATTTCTATCCTTATTTAAATGTATAGATTTTTATCTTTTAAGTGGTAGGTGCTGAAATTTGTTTGTTCCAATGAATAAATCTTTTTTTTGAAATTGAGATTTGGTTTGAAATGGATTTGTATAATGTGACGTAACTAATTACAATATCAAAATATAGGACCACGAAAGGTAAATTGATCTTGGTGAAGGATTTAATATAATGGCCTGAAATATTGGAAACTGAGAAATGTTGTTTAAAAATATCTTTAGTATTATCCTCTGATTTGTATTATAAAATCTTCAAAATTATAATTTGCCTTAATGCTCTAGTTAGACCAGCTTCATGGGTGGAGTCAAATTGAATGTACTTGCTGGCCCATCCAATCTCCAGTTACATGCAGAGGCATGCAAAGAATCTGCTGACAGACAGAAAAATAATCTTGGTTTAAACCAGTGGGAAAGAAAGACACAACTTTTCTTTGAAAATCAAAACATTTTTCAAAATGCGAATTTGAGTACTTCAGTACTAACAGTTTACACTACATTATGGAAGTTAGTGATATCATCAATAGGATCTATTGATATTTCCACAACTTGCATTTATTTAGTGCATTTTAACATGGTAAAATGTCTCAACTGGTCCATAATTAAACTAGGTTTAACATTGCTAATAAGCAAATATTAAGGCAAACGAACAGAACCTTGCCCATATTTGGGTATAATGGCATATTTTTGGAATGAGATGGTGAGGGTGGGAATTTCAGAGTTGAGGATCTTGGTATAGATGTCAAATATAAACCACTTTGAAAGAATTGAAGGAATACAGATATCCTCAAAAGCAATAGAGCTGAAGGAGGCTATGGAAACATTTGAAAATAAGGACAAGATTTTTTTATTTGAACCATTTTCATAAAAATTAGTAACAACTGTGGAGGAGAAAAGTGAACCCTGGTACAATTTAAACCACCAGGTCCAAAATTCAATATTAATCTAAATGTTGAAAGGGTTAAATGAAGGAAAATAGTCAAGGACATTGTTGTGAGTTTCAGCGGCAAATGAGCTGAGATCAGCAAGGAGGCGACAACAAAAGCATTCACAACTTTAAAATATATTTACATTTACATAACTAAAATAATCCCATTGTGCCTGAGTAAATCCTTCTTGCCAAATTATCAAAGATGGGTTTGGATGCAAAAAGCTGTGAAATTATATTATTTTGTTAACACACCATGATATTAATAATATAGGTTAAGAGCTAAGTATTTGGTAGATGTTAAATTATTAGGCGTGAACATAATTTATCTATAGTTGGGCTTGACTCCATGCAGAAGAAAGGTACTTTTGACTTCCCAGATTGATTGTGGTAGGGGGAGAAAACTAGGATAGGTGGCCGCAGGGCCAAGCCTGGCAAGTGATATGTGGATATACAAGTGAGTGTGGTTTTGACTGGCAGCTGGTTGGGCAAAGGCCAAAGATGAAAAGACAAAAAGTGTGAGGCAAGGAAAGAGGTGTGAAACATGAAGCCAGAGGAAGGAAAATAGGACAGGGTGGGGGGTGGGGAGGGAGGGGAAAGGGAGAAATGGATCCACATCGTATTTAATAGGGAGTTGTAAGGGAAGTTTTTCCACTGGAAGGAGGTCAAATCTTAGTGCAAAATGTTCTTAGATTTATACTGATGATCCCTGGGGATTACTCGGGTGGGTGTGTGTGTTCAGGCAGAAATATTGAAGCATCAGCATTTCTCATCCTAACATCCATTCAGATTCTGAAACACTCCTTTCATCACCCAATCCACCAAAGATTGTAGAGCGCTCTAAGATCTTTGCTATCCACTCCTTCCCACTTCAGAACAGAACACCTGCCCCACCCAAACAGAAACACGAAAACTGCTGTTTTGAATCTACTTTTGGGTTGATTTGTTGGGGTAGCTACATTGAAGCAACATGTATGCATTTTACACCAACACAGCTTTTATCAGTTTACAGTAGTTTGACGGAAATAATTCTTACAAATAATTTGCTTACTACAAATATTGTCTGCAGAACATCGAGAAAAATAATCGAAAGTACTTTAAATAGTTAAATTTCCAGTGTTGCTGATTAGTTGCGCTTGTATATTTAAAATCATGTGTCAGATGTGTTTAGTTGACATACTATAAGTACTAGCAATAGAACAACTTTTTTTTTTAAATTTGTTGCAGCTTAGCAGGCCTGTAAAAAAACGAAACACACAAATATACAACAATTAATACAATTATTAGTAAATAATACTAGGTAACCATAATAGTGCAAAAACAAATTCTGTAGTGCAAATTGATATCTGTGCACTACTGAACTTATAGCAAATATCAAAGTTACAGAATTCTGCTTGTTGGTTTAGTGAAGTGATAAGGTTAGGAATGTAGAACCACACCTCAAAAGTAACCCAGCCCAGACTTGGATGAAATCCAACAGAAAGCTGATGCTTGTATCCATTTCCAGTTTTGCAGTCAATTTTATGTATGAAAGTATCTATCTTCATATCCATTTAAGAGGAGGCAGAATTTTAAATTATTAAAAATAATTGCATTGAAAAGAATGTGGTGAAATTATAAAGTGACTCCTAAACTTATGGGATGGAATGTCATAGGAAATTATATCAATTTTGCATGGAAGTGTTGACATTGAGTTGGGGATTTCTCACTAAAACATTAGTCCTAAACTTGCCGTTCACTGACCATTTCCCAACAACACATTGGTGTTGAAGTCCAACAATGGAGCACCAAATTTCTCTTACACTTGCACTGGAGAATCTGCCTGCAAAACCTGTGCAGGACCTGTGTGTCCATTAATTTGAATGAAGTGAAATATATAGGAAAGTTCAAAGGCATGTGTTAACTAATTTACGCGATTTTGAATTAAGAATTGGTCAGTCATTTAAAATTTGTTTTAAGGTTTTTGGTTGCTTTTAAAATGCAGTGATATTCTTTGCCTTTGACGGGCTTAATAGCTAACAGCGTTCTTCACCTGTTCTGCGGGCAGGATTTATTCGCGCCACTTTGACTGGAACTGCAACAATATGGAGTAATTGCAATATTATGCAGATTAGTAGCTTGTCTGGCCATTTAAAGTATTGAAATTTGATGCCTGAGTCCACATTAGCATCTCAATTTAAATAACACTGCTTTTGTTCATTACTGCAAAAAGGAAATTTTAATTTGTAACATGAGCTTGCCATTCTCCTTTTTTTGTATTTGGTGGTGAGATCTCCTTATATCAATTTGATAGGAGTAAATCATCTCAATGCCGGAGCAAATTTTAAAATACTTGAATCCAGAGGTCGGTTTTTAAGACTATCACGAATTGGAGGAGGAAAAAATGATAACGCAAAGCTTTGAGAGGGAGTTCCAGAGTTTCAAGCCCACAGCACCTGGAATTGTAGTCACGTATGCTGAGCAGTTACATTGGGGTGCAGAAGAGATTAAATCTGAAGAAGTAGGCATTCTGGACAAAATGTGCAGTCCTCAAAGTTGTGCCTTAAACACAACAAGGTTGGTGTTTGAGGCACAGAGCATGGGTTCTAGATAGAAGGCAGCAACTTTGGACTTCCCAATGGTTTAGTTTGTTATTGTCATGTGTACTGTCAGTTGGAAGAAGAATTGAGGAATTGAAGTGACAAATCAGACCAAAAGGGCTGAGAGTTGGCAATTAATCTAATGATGTGTACATGTGGTGACTTTGATAGTGGCCAACTCATGGGTGAGAAATAAGATGCAGCCAATGATGGCATGGAAACCAATATGCTTCAGGCAATGAGAGATGTGAAGAATAACTTACATTTCCATTAGTCTGGGTAACCTGGGCCGACTACAATTTGACTACCGCCACAACAGGTCAACAGAGAATGTGATCTTACTGGCTCTCCAATCTGCACTGGACCATTTGGACAATAAAAACACATACGCGTGTTTATTCATAGATCACAGCTTGGCTTATCATACCCTCCAAGCTCATTACCAGCTCACAGAACTGGGTCTCTGCACATCCCTCTGTAACTGGATCCTTTACTTCCTCATCAACAGACCACAACCTGTACAAATTAGCAGCAACACTTCCTTTCTGATCACCATCATCACAGGAGCTCATTAAGGCTGCATGCTCAGCCCCCTGCTGTACTCTATGCTCACGACTGCATAGCAGGGCTCTAAATTAATGAAGTCTGAAGAAGGGTCTCGACCCGAAGTCTCCTCCAGTCTGAAGAAGGGTCTCGACCCGAAACGTCGCCTATCTCCTTCGCTCCTTAGATGCTGCTGCACCCGCTGAGTTTCTCCAGCTTTTTGTGTACCCTCTAAATTAATGGTTGCCCAGTTGCCAATGGCCACCTAAAGACCCACCGGGCAACCTAAAAGTCGTGTCATTTTGCCTGGCTTGGCAAGCGAAGGAAAACTTGGCTGATGTGGACAGCGGACGGGCTGATGCAAACTGTGCCGGCGTTTCTCAGAGAGCTCCTGTCTTATCCTTGTTCCCTGCCTTGCCCTGTGGGTTTGCTGCTTGCTTGTGAACCAGCGGCTCAGGCAGTGGATTGGCGCTCAACCCACCTGTAGTGCCTAACTCTAACTGGGCATCAACCGCAGAACAGCATACGTCAGCGTGTGACAGGGCGCACGACATGATGAGACACGCAAATGTTGCCCCTGGATTTTGAACATTCCAAAATCATGGGGCGACAGGGAGACACCGCGTGTCACCCGCACAGCACTACATGCGTCACCTTGTGTCACGACCCGACCACGACGCAACAACCTCTTTTCAGGCTGTCGCTGAAAATGTCGCCCAAGTGGGACAGGCCCCTAACTAACTAAAGGGCCTGTCCCACTGCAGGGACCTAATTTGAAAGTTTAGAAGAGTTTAGGAGAGCTTTAAAAAAGTGTCATGATCTTGTTGTATCGCCGAAGTAGAAAACCTCCTATGACCTCCTTCAACTATGTAGAGAACATCCTACGAATATGTAGAAGTCCTCCTTCGACTATGTAGATGATCTCCTTCGACTTCCTTCAACTATGTTGAAGACTAGCTTCAACTAGCTTTGGGAAAATTGGACACTGAATAGTGGAGAGTGAAGATGACCACCTTTGAATACCTTCGACCACACTAACATTATCTGTGACTACATTTGATTACCTACGAATAACATGCCGACCTACTTCGACTAAATTTTTTTTTCCCCCATGCCGACCAACTTTTACTCGCGGACGATTTTAAGCATGCTAAAAAATACTCCTCGACCAAACTGAGGCCTCGTGTATGCGGGAACATCTATCAAGCATGAAGGAGAGTTACATAGACATCCTAGGACCACGTGTCAACCATGCTGCGAGTTTGAGTCGAGCGCAAACTCTTCTAAACTCACAAAATAGGTGCCCGCAGTGCGACAGGCCCTTAACTGTCTGGTTTAAATCGAAGGTAGACACAAAATGCTGGAGTAACTAGTGGTTAACAATGGTATGAACATTGACTTCTCTAACTTCAAGTACCCTTGCTTTCCCTCTCTATCCATCTCCTCCCCCTTCCCAGTTCTCTCACCAGTCTTACTGTCTCCGACTACATTCTATCTCTGTCCCAACCATTCCTCTGACGTCTGAAGAAGGGTCTCTACCCGAAACATCACCCTTCTCTCCAGAGATGCTGCCTGTCCCACTGAGTTACTCCAGCAGTTTATGTCTACCTAACTAACTATCTCTGTCTCATAGTCATAGAATCATAGAGTGATACAGTGTGGAAACAGGCCCTTCGGCCCAACTTGCCCACACCGGCCAACATGTCCCAGCTACACTAGCCCCACCTGCCCGTGTTTGGTCCATATCCCTCCAAACCTGTCCTATCCATCTACCTATCTCTGTCCTTGTCTTGCTGTCTCTCTCTGTCTCTGCCTCTGCTCTTTCTGTCTCTCTCTGTCTCTCGCTTACCAGTCCTCCCCCACTTTTTCATCAGAAACCCACCCCAAAATTTGGGCATTGAAGCTCCCCCTAATGCTCCAGTATAGTACCAAGTAACAGCCGTGTTGCTGAAAGAGTTGTTGTGATATTGCATGGTGTTCCTGAAGGGGTGGAAGATTGCAACCTTCACGTGGTCCGCCCTGTTTCGACAAATGCAATCAACTCGACGTGCACAAACGGAAGATCAAAGAGAACACATTGCCCAACAACTTTAGGCTGTGCGCGCCACACAAAAGAAGAAGTGTTCCTGAAGTCCCACAGCAGAAGAGCTACCCAACATCTGCACTCTCCTTGGCCTTGTACTTTCCATACCAGCAAGTTCAGCTGAGGCTGAACGAGGCTTCAGCCGGTTGAAGCAGCTGAAGACCACCATCAGAAGTTCCCTCCGACCGGGTGAGAGACCAGCTCCTCATCATGCTGCATGCCAGTAACATCAAGGACACAATTAAAGTGACTTTTAGATGTATTTGAACAGCTCTGTCTTTACTTTGCTGTTCAGGAGATGGTTTAAATATCAAGCAGAAAAGTTACACAAGTTCTCACAAATAAAGTTTAACATTGATATCCCCCCCCCCAAAAAACAAAAAATAAACACTTCAGCCATCTTTATTGCCCTTCTGGGCAATCTCACTTGCCAAGTTCCATGATTGATTCAATTTAGTCACCTACTTCCATGTCTCATCTTCTTAATGGGCACAGAGTAAAATAGGCCACCACCAGCCACCAAGCACGACACCTGGAGGCTGCAGCGAATCATCCGATCAGCAGAGAAGATTATTGGCTGCAACCTTCCCTCCATTGATGAACTGTACACTGCAAGGACCAGGAAGCGAGTGGGCAAGAACATCTCTGACCCCTCTCACCCTGGCCACAAACTCTTTGAATCACAAAGTTTTATAATCCCCCCCCTTCCCACCAGAAGGGGCGTGACCTTTATGGCGTGATTGACAGGAGAGAGAATCTCATCATTTTTTAAACACTAATGTCTTTTATTTTTCATCGATGGGAAAAACCCTCAGCACCTGATGAGCGGAGGGGGACTCTGAGTAAGACGGCCAAAAATCACAGCCGCACGTCGTTGCGTTTTCTCTAAAATTAATATAAAGCGCAAACAAGAAGTGATCAAGATTATGCTTTTAATTATATAGAAGGCAAGGCGACTTTAATTAGGCAAGGCAACTTCAGCATTTCCAAACCAAAGACAACACAGCTTCAGCATTTCCAAACCAAAGGCAACACAGCTTTCGCATTTCCAAACTACATTAAGGGCACTGAGGGTACACAAAAAGCTGGAGAAACTCAGCGGGTGCAGCAGCATCTAAGGAGCGAAGGAGATAGGCGACGTTTCGGGTCGAGACCCTTCTTCAGACTGGTCAGGGATCAGGGAAACGAGAGATATAGACGGTGATGTGGAGAGATAAGGAACAATGAGTGAAAGATATGCAAAAAAGTATCGGTGATAAAGGGAACAAGCCATTGTAAGCTGTTTGTGGTGTGAAAATGAGAAGCTGGTGCGACTGGGGTGGGGGAGGGAGATAGAGATAGAGGGAATGTCAGGGCCCGAGGGCCGAGGGAAAGGTGGGAAGGGGAGGAGACAGCAAGGGTTAACAGAATTGAGAAAATTCAATATTCAAGCCCAAAGGATGCAGACTCCCCAAGCGGAATATGAGGTGCTGTTCCTCCAGCTTGCGGTGTTGCTCACTCTGGCTGTGGAGGAGGCCCAGGACCGAGAGGTCGGATGTGGAATGGGAGGGGGAGTTGAAGTGCTGAGCCACCGGGAGGTCGGGTTGGTTATTGCGGACCGAGCGGAGGTGTTCGGCGAAGCGATCGCCAAGCCTCCGCTTGGTCTCACCGATATAGGTCATCTGGCATCTGGAGCAGCGGATGCAGTAGATGAGGTTGGAGGAGGTGCAGGTGAACCTCTGTCGGACCTGGAAGGACTGCTTGGGTCCCTGAAAGGAGTGGAGGGGAGAGGTGAAGGGACAAGTGTTGCATTTCTTGCGGTTGCAAGGGAAAGTGCCCGGGGAAGGGGTAGAGTGGGAGGGGAGGGAAGAATGGACAAGGGAGTTGCGGAGGGAGCGGTCTTTGCGGAAGGCAGACAGGGGGGGAGATAGGAAGATGTGGCGGGTGGAGGGGGTCACGTTGGAGGTGGCGAAACTGGCGGAGGACTATATGTTGTATTTGCCGGCTGGTGGGGTGAAAGGTGAGGACCAGGGGGACTCTGCCCTGTTTGCGAGTGGGGGAATGGGGAGCGAGGGCAGTGTTGCGGGGTATGGAGGAGACCCTGGTGCAAGCCTCATCAATAGTGGGGGAGGGGAATCCCCGTTCTCTGAAGAATGAGGCCATTTGTGATGACCTGGTGTGGAACACCTCATCCTGGAGCAGATGCGGCGTAGACGGAGGAATTGGGGAATAGGGGATGGAGTCCTTACAGGAAGCAGGGTGGGAGGAAGAGTAGTCCAGGTAGCTGTGGGAGTCAGTAGGTTTGTAGTGGATGTCGGTCAGGAGCGTATCACCTGCAATAGAGATGGTGAGGTCAAGGAATGGTAGGGAAGTGTCGGAAATGGTCCAAGTGTATTTGAGTGCCGGATGGAAGTTGGTGGTGAAATGAATGAAGTCAGTCAGTTGTGTGTGGGTGCAGGAGGTGACACCAAAGCAGTCGTCGATGTAACGGAGGTAGAGGTCGGGGGATGGGGCCCTGGTACGCCGAGAACAAGGATTGTTCGACGTACCCAACAAAGAGGCAAGCGTAGCTGGGGCCCATGCGTGTCCCCATAGCTACGCCTTGTGTTTGGAGGAAATGGGAGGAATCAAAAGAGAAGTTATTGAGGGTGAGGACCAACTCTGCTAGGCGGAGGAGGGTGTCAGTGGACGGGTATGGGTTGCTCCTCTGGTCGAGGAAGAACCGGAGGGCTTTGAGACCGTCCTGGTGGGGGATGGACCACCATCCTTATTGCTCGGTCCGCAATAACCAACCCGACCTCCCGGTGGCTCAGCACTTCAACTCCCCCTCCCATTCCACATCCGACCTCTCGGTCCTAGGCCTCCTCCACGGCCAGAGTGAGCAACACCGCAAGCTGGAGGAACAGCACCTCATATTCCGCTTGGGGAGTCTGCATCCTTTGGGCTTGAATATTGAATTTTCTCAATTCTGTTAACCCTTGCTGTCTCCTCCCCTTCCCACCTCTCCCTCAGCCCTCGGGCCCTGGCATTCCCTCCATCTCCATCTCCCTCCCCCACCCCAGTCGCACCAGCTTCTCATTTTCACACCACAAACAGCTTACAATGGCTTGTTCCCTTTATCACCGATACTTTTTTGCATATCTTTCACTCATTGTTCCTTATCTCTCCACATCACCGTCTATATCTCTCGTTTCCCTGATCCCTGACCAGTCTGAAGAAGGGTCTCGACACGAAACGTCGCCTATCTCCTTCGCTCCTTAGATGCTGCTGCACCCGCTGAGTTTCTCCAGCTTTTTGTGTACCCTCGATTCTCCAGCATCTGCAGTTCCTTCTTTAAAAATTACATTAAGGGCACTGACTGGTCAGTAAAACCACTCACAGTTTAGTGGACATGTGTTCAATGTTATTCACAGACTGAGAGACGTGACCCTCTCGCTCCCCCATCTTGCAGAGACTGACTGAGGCACTCAACACTTCCGGGTTTTATAGTCCCTCCGGAAGGGGCGTGGCCTTCAGGAGAGAGAATCTCAACATATTTTAAACACTAATAACTCTTTTATTTTTTATCGATGGGAAAAATCCTCTTGTCCTGCGCAGCGGATGGGGACTACGAGTATGATGGCCAAAAATCACAGCCGTAAGTGGCAGCGTTTTTCTAAAATTAATATACAGAACAATAGGAAGTGATCAAGATCAAACCTTTAGTAATATATAGATATATATAAATAAGACTTTTATAAACAATGATAGTGTAAAGACAAAAATAATGCCCCCAAGTCTATGTAGTTTGGTGCTTATTTGGATGTTGTGGAGAAGAAACTGCTCCTGAATACCGATGATCGCTTTCAAGTTCCTATATCTTTTTCCCAATGGCGAGTAAAATGAGGGTGTGGCCAGGGTGGTGTGGGTCTCTGATGAAGCTGTCTGCCTTTTTGAGACAGCTAATCTTGTAGATCCGTTCTATGGTCGGGATGTCAGTACCAATTTTTTTGTTCATTGATGTTCGAGATGCTGAACCAGACTGTGATGTGACTAGTCAATATGCTCTCTGCTATACACATGTAGAAGTTCAAATGGGTTTCGTTGACATATTGAATATTCGCAGTCTTCCAAGGAAGTAGTGTTGATATGCTCTCTTTATGATTGCATCAATGAGCTGGGTTCAGGACAGTTCTTCAGAGATATGCACACCCAGGAACTTCATGTTTTTGACCCTCTGCGTCACCATCCCGTCGATGAAGAGAGGTTTGTGGATCAACATCCTCCCTCTTCCAAAGGTCTACCTGTTCTTTTCTTTTCCTGATGTTGAGAGCAGGATTGTTGTTCTGGCACCATTTGGTCAGTCGATCAATTTCCCTCCTGTACTCTTGACTCATCGTCATCTGTAATTTTGTCCAACAATAGTGTCGCCGCTGGCAAACTTGAAGATTGAGTTAGAACTGTTTCCGGCTATTACAGAGCTCTCACTTAACGTTTTTTCTGTGTTACCAGCCGGGTAACCTAGGCAGCTTTTTAGGTTGCCAAATGACAGTTTAGGTGATCATTTAAAACACTTGCATGATGCGTGCGATAATGTGCTCGGACAAAGTCCGTAGTTACCAGTCGGAATTATGCTCAATGAAGCATTTCTGTTTCAAATAAAGTCACAAACTAAACATATTCACCAATCAAGACATGATATACCACAATGACATGCAGCAAAATTATAATACAGTATCTCAACTCTTTTTACACATTGCAATGAATGCAATTTTTATTATTTCTTTCCACTTCCAAACAAAAATGTGATTGGATTATTCAGCGTATGATCAACCTGTGTCAATAAATCCTGGACCATGGTAACATATATGCTTAACCATGCACACTACAGATTGATACAAGCAAGTTTTCTGTGAAGGACCGAAAATTATCATGACATGGCCATAGGCATTGGTCTTTTCCTCTTGAATCTTCAATCATCAATCTCTGTTATGCCCAGTCACAGCAAAGCAAGTTGATAAAAATTGAATCGATCGGTTTGACACCTTTGAAGGCAGACACAGTAACAACATCAAGAGGGGAAAAATAGATACATAATATATCCCTGCTGCTCTCGGATTTTTTAATTTAAAAGAAATAAAGAGAATGGAAGTATACTTTGATTTTCTTTTTCTTGTAACATAACCATATAAACCATATAACCATATAACCATATAACAATTACAGCACGGAGACAGGCCCTCTCGGCCCTTCCAGTCCGTGCCGACCATTTGTTTTCCCCTAGTCCCATCTACCTGCACTCAGACCATACCCCTCCATTCCCTTCACGTCCATATACCTATCCACTTTACTTTTAAATGTTAAAATCGATCCTGCCTCCACCACTTCTGCTGGAAGCTCATTCCACACAGGCACCACCCTCTGAGTAAAGAAGTTCCCCCTCACGTTACCCCTAAACTTCTGTCCCTTAATTCTCATGTCATGCCCTCTTGTTTGAATCTTCCCTACCCTCAATGGGAAAAGCTTATCCACGTCAACTCTGTCTATCCCTTTCATCATTTTAAAGACCTCAATCAAGTCCCCGCTTAACCTTCTGCGCTCCAAAGAATAAAGACCTAACTTGTTCAACCTTTCTCTGTAACATAGTTGCTGGAACCCTGGCAACATTCTAGTAAATCTCCTCTGTACTCTCTCTATTTTGTTGACATCCTTCCTATAACTAGGCGACCAAAATTGTACACCATACTCCAGAATTGGTCTTACCAATGCCTTGTACAATTTTAACATTACTTCCCTACTCCTATATTCAATGCTCTGATTTATAAAGGCCAGCACACCAAAGGCTTTCTTTACCACCCTAATCTACATGCGATTCCACCTTCAGGGAACTATGCACAGTTATTCCTAGATCCCTCTGTTCCACAGCATTCCTCAATTCCCTACCATTTACCATGTACGTCCTGTTTTGATTTGTCCTGCCAAGATGTAGCACTTCACACTTATCAGCATTAAACTCCATCTGCCATCTTTCAGCCCACTTTTCCAAATGGCCCAAATCTCTCTGTAGACTTTGAGAATCTACTTCATTATCCACATTACCACCTATCTTAGTATCATCTGCATACTTACTTATCCAATTTTCCACCCCATTATCCAGATCATTGATGTACATGACAAACAACAGTGGACCCAACACAGATCCCTGAGGCACCCCACTGGTCACCGGCTTCCAACCTGACAAACAGCCATCCACCATTACTCTCTGACATCTCCCATTCAGCCACTGTTGAATCCATCTTGCTACTCCGCCATTAACACCCAAAGATTGAACCTTCTGAACCAACCTTCCATGGGGAACCTTGTCAAAGGCCTTACTGAAATCCATATAGACAACATCCACTGCTTTACCCTCATCAATTTCCCTAGTTACCGCTTCAAAAAATTCAAGAAGGTTTGTCTTAATAATAATAATACAGTAACATACTTGTTACTGTATTATTATTATTAAGTAAATAAGTTTATTGGCCAAGTATTCACATACAAAGAACTTGCCTTGGTGCTCCGCCCACAAGTAACAACATGACATACAGTGACAGTTACGAATGACTCCGAAAACTCGAAACATTAATAATAATAAGACATTAATGATGAAACACCATTGATCAAGCATGTGAACCAAATACCAGATCAAAGGGAGGCTATGGATTTTTGGCTGTTGAGTAGAGCAATTACTTCGTGATTCCCTCTCCCTGTCTGTCCCTCTCCCCGTCCGTCTGTCTCCCCGTCCGTCCCTCTC